>LOEQ01013383.1:0-12463 GCA_001685075.1 Bramus lutescens | reverse complement strand
TTTAAACTCATGGTGCATTTCATTGGTGGATGCAGGATTATACAAATAATCTAGCTTTAAACTCATGGTGCATTTCATTGATGGATGCAGGATTATACAAATAATCTAGCTTTAAACTCATGGTGCATTTCATTGATGGATACAGGATTATACAAATAATCTAGCTTTAAACTCATGGTGCATTTCATTGATGGATGCAGGATTATACAAATAATCTAGCTTTAAACTCATGGTGCATTTCATTGGTGGATACAGGACTGCACAAGTAATCTAGTTTTTCATTCACTGCTTTTTAGTTTGATTCACTCAGGAAATTGTCCTCTGAGTTTTCAACCTCATGGTTTGAGTTATAATGGTTTGTTCATTTTCTAAAGAGTCTGCAATGATGCTTTTTGTGGCTATGTGATCATTTCTACTTATCGTCTCTTCTTCTGGTCATTCTGGATAAAAGTTTGTTAGCTCTCAAAGAACGAGACTTTCATTTTGCTGCTTAAAAACATGTCTGGGAAGTAGAAAAAGATCTCCTGAGCAAATTGGGAGCATGGGGACCTTGGGGAAGGGTTGAAGGGAAAGGAAGAGGCAGGGAGTGGAGCAGAGAAAAATGTAGAGTTCAATAAAAATCAATAAAAATGTCTGTTTTTAACTTTTTTTAGTTTCTGCTCTTTTGTTGTTAGTTCCTTCCTTCTGTTTATTTTGAATTTTATTTTTATAATTTTGTATATTAATTTATTATTCATTATTATTGTTCATATTGATACATTTCTTTCTAAAAGAATTTATGTATAAATATTCTCCAATGAATTGCTCTAGATTTCATGACTTTTAATGTTATATTATATTTCTACCACCTTTAAAATGATTTTTAAATTTCAGTTGAGACGTCTTTGATTTTCAGACTGCTTTGCCATGTAATATTTTATTATATTTTCCACTAAACATTATTGTAGTTGTTTTAAAAATGACTGTTAGTGTTGTATATAGGATAACTATGTGCAAATCACACATACATACAAGGAAAGAAAAATAAGTTACACTATTCTCTGAATGTATTATATATTTAGGAACACAACTTTAAAGTAGAAGCCTTATTAAACTTGAGACATTGAGAAGCCCCAGGAAATATCTCTGGGCTTCCCAAAACTTGATATTGCTCATATGTTTTGTCTTCACCGAAGACAATTTTGTTCAACTCTTATTGGTGTGTATGTGTGTGAGTAGGTGTGTACATGCATGGGAATGTGTATGGTGTGTGTACATGTATGGGAATGTGTATAATGTACATGTGTGTGCATACATGGGGAGGCCACTGGGTGATGTTGGGTCCCTCCCTTCATCAGTCTCTGAATTATCTTCTGAGATAGGGTTCATATGGGAACCCAGCACCCACAAACTGGCTAGATATTCTGGCCAGCTTATCCTGCAGACCTGCCTGTCTCTTCCTACACTTTCCTAGGTTTACAGATGTGAGTAAGCATCACTGACTTCTTGACATGGGTGCTGGGGAATCCAAACCTAAGTCTTCATGCTTATACAGCAGACAATTTACAGATTGAACCATCCCTTAGGCCATTATTTCAGTCTCATGAATTAGTATCATTGGCATTGATTTCTTATTTTTAAATACCAAGTATTTTCTTCAAATGGTAAATATATTTGAATAAATATTAGATCATAATTTAGATCCTGACTCACGCTGAGCCAAAGAGCACTTTTTTTCTCATTTCAAGTTAGTGATATATTTTATTTGGTATTTTATTGTTGCTTACTGTTTACAGAATTTTCTTTCAACAATAAAGGTATCTTTAATTTGATTTTTTTCTAAGAAGATGAAGGCAAAGGAGAAATTATTTGAAAGTAATATAATGATATAGATGATAAAAGCCAAAGTTGGTTATTTATTGCATAACATTTAAACCTTGATTTAATTAAATGACAGGTCTATAGAAAGAAATATGCCACAAATGATGTCACACGTTGAATTCATTATTAAGTTCTAATTTACCACAAAGAATGAAGTGACCATTAGATTAAGTTGTGAAATATCCTATGTAGTCATCATTCTGACAGTGTTCTCTGAATTCAATTCTCATGAGGCATCTTGGTTTTCCTTTTCACATGTGGAACTCATTGTGACTTTGTAGGAAGTGAAAACTGTCATGTAAATCTCTATTTCCCAAGTATCGAGCATGTGCGATATGTGACCCTTGTTCTGTGCTAAGAAGGAGGAAACTATGCTTCATTCTTAATACATGAAATAAATTCAAGAGTTTCTCCATCGCAGTGAGCACTGGTCCCTGGAGAGCTGGCTCCATCAGATATGAGAGTGATAAATTGGAGAAGATAAGGTCTAGAATAATGTTAACTTGAACTTTCTCCAATTTTCGCATTCATACAACCCAGAAAATGACTTACTGAGCATCTACATTGTATCACTTCTTTACATTGCAAGAGCATGGTCTAAATGGCAGGTTAATATGAAAGCCCAATCGTTCTACAAAATCGAAAAATGCTTGAATAATACTCTTGAAAAGAAATTTGCAAGAGTCTTTCCGTTATAACTTTTCTTGCAACTTGGGAGATTTTACTTTATCAGACATGAAACTGTCTTCCCAACTGTGCAAAAGGCCACATTTAGCAAGTTAAATGATAGGATGCAAAGTTAAAAAGTAAAAACTAGTTCTAACTCCGTATTTTCTAGAAAATGGACTCGTAGAACATTTAGGAACTGAGAAGATCAACATAGGACAAAAATGAACACTCAGTCTGTAAAGCTTACAAATTAGCCATCCCTTCATACTTTCATCAAAGAAAGTTCAAGGCACAGAATGCTGCTGGGTACACTGGCTTCTCTGGAGTCTGGGTGTGTTTTACTGAAACCTAATCTAAGTGCTCTAAAAAAGTGGAAGAATGACCACTTCTGTCAGAAACAATAATATCAAGTGTAGGAAGATGAATTTATTGAGAATTTAAAAGCAGAGAATGAGGGCTTTAAAATTTACATTATATTCACAATGTGAGCTGGAAAGTCCTACTGAAGGTTTCTAAATAACATTGAATAATAGTAAGAATTAAAGCAGTATCATGATCATAATAGGGATCCATGCACATGGTACTTTGCAGAAATTGAAGAGATTCATCCCTCAGGGCTGCTGAGATAGCTTAGTAGGTGAAGTTGATTATTGCCAAACCTGGCAGTCTGTATTCCATCCTCGGGACCCATTTGATGAAAGGAGAGATCCAGTTCCCACAGGCTGTCTTTTGACAACACACACAAACGAATGTAATTAAAATTTATCCGTCAGTACTAGTTCTATGACTTCCAATGGATACTAATTTTCACATGTACTCCTTTCCCTTGCATAAAGTTGTGTTATGTTTGCATATCACCTGTTCAGTCTTCTGTATCGTTTAAATCTGTAATACAATGTGAACACTATGCAAATAGTTGTTATATTGCGTCAAAACAATGACATGAGAAAAGGCTGTATATGTTCTAAACTGATGCAACCAACCACTCGAGGCCTAACTGTACATACCATATGACAAAACATGAGCAATAGCACTTTTGATCTGCTGTGGCTTGAATCCCAGCCTATAAAGCCTGGAACTATGAAGATCTGACAGCATGAAGCTTTTCACCTGCCCATCTTAGCAATCAATGAAGGTATAGACCCCCAGAGCTACTTCAGTGGTGCCAACTAACCTGCTAATCAACAAGTCACACATGCACCTGTGACCATATGGTTACCTCTACCATGGACTCTTAAAGGGCCGTCTCCTAACTGTGGACTGAATGTCACCGGGCCTTGTTTATCTGAGGTCACTGGTGTTTGGAGAAATGACTGCATTCTATTGTGTCCAATGATAACTCCACAAATTCCGAGCTCTTCTCAGCAAGCCACTTGTAGCCTTGTTTTGTGACCACTTTGGCCTGTGTACTTAGCCTTAACAGAGAAGATAGGATGAAACCATCTTTTATTTCTGTGATTTTATGTTCAGCTGTCCTCTTAGGAAGCCAAGATTTCAGCTTAGGAAGAAAAATGTCCTTGAAATCCAAGGACAGGATTACCTCAGATACGGGATGATTTTGCAACTTCCTCGGACACAAAGTCTCTGGCTTTTGTTTCCTTAGTCCTCTTTGGACACACCAGTCATGCCCTGATGTCATGCATCCAGGCTGAGTTTCACCCTGTCCGTGTTTCTGTGGAGGGATCAGGTAGGGGCTTCTCATATAGATTAGCTGGTAGTCTTTTGTTAGCTAGTTTAAAATACAACTGTTAATGTCAAGATTCTTCTCTAGATGATGAAGTACTTGTATTTTCAATCTGTTTTTTTTTCAGGTTATATGGTGTTTATATTTAACTCTAATATATAAGTATTAATATGAAAAATAACATTATGAGAAATAAAATTAGACAATTTGGTAAATTGTTTAAAAACAGACACATTTAAGTTGGAACGAAGCAGTTATGATTGATAGTGTAGGGTAGAATCATATAAAAGCTTTCTCAAAATTTAATACCATGTAAATAAGTTCTGTTACTTTTAATTGCTAATTGTGCAAAATATAATTTTTTGGTTTGCTTTTATATGGGGTCAGTAATATTTCCCACTAATAAAAATTCAGAAAGGATTAAAGATAAAAATCGCAGTCTCTCCTACTCACATATCTTCCCAGCTCTGTATTTCTTCTTTTCAAATGACATGAATGTGTATTTTCTCTTTAGTGAAACATTTTATACTTATCTATAAAAGAAAATGTCAATTTCTCAACTTTTTGCCCCAGTACCGTCATTTGTCTGAGATGTTGGCAATGTATGTGTTGACACTTACAGATAATGAATGCTTTTACTATCATTTCCCCCAAGATATAGTTCAACTTCAGGTTATCAGTTGACTTAAATTGTGTGTGTTTAGGCTGATTTATTTAATATGCCGCTCATCTAAAGGTATCCAACCACAATTGAAGTGAGTTTGTTAATGCTATAACCATATCCTGCACAGAAGACAGCCTTTCACAGGGTCCTATCTCCCAGTCCTTGCATTCTGTCTACTTCCTCTTTTCACATGCTCCCTGGATCGTGTGTGTGTGTGTGTGTGTGTGTGTGTGTGTGTGTGTTTGACAGATATGACACAGGTATGATTAAAGACTGAACATTCAGTCTCTCAGTCTTAGGCCTCTGACCCATTATGTGCCTCTGCACTGAGGGCTGCCCACTTCAAAGGGAAGCTGCTGTGGGCAAAGGTGAGAGCCACAAAGGTCCATGGGTCCTGTCTTGGTTAGGGTTTCTATTGCTGTGATTAAACACCATGACCAAAAACAAGTTGGGGAGGAAGGGGTTTATTTGGCTTACTCTTCCACATCATAGTCCATAACTGAAGGAAGTCAGAACAGGAGCTCAAAACAGGACAGGAGTCTGGAGGCCAGAGCTGAGGCAGAGGCCATGGATGGGTCTTACTTACTGGCTTCCTCATCATTACCTGCTCAGTTTATTTTCTTGTAGAACCCAGACCCACCAGACCAGGGGTGGAACCACCTAAAATGGGCTCGGCCCTCACCCATCAATCACTAATGAAGAAAATACCCTACAGCCAGAACTTAGAGGCATTTCCTCATTTGAGGTTCTCTCATTTCAGATAACTCCAGCTTGTGCCAAGTTAGCACAAAACTAGCCAGCACAGGTATAAACAGCTGTTTAGAAGGCCTTTTGGAATGGCGTATGAAGGGCTGTATGGAAGTTTACTATTTCACCACAGAATGACATAATACAATTGGAGAGATAGTTGAATATACGTGACTTGAAAAAAGGGACTTGTGAAGGTTAGAGGATTTATTGATGATGAAGATGATGATGATAATATTTATTTATTAAGGATGATGGAGGAGTGGGTAGTGGGTTAGCCGAAAAGGTGTATGCATATATGGTTTATGTATCTGAAATATTTAAGGTTTCAGAAATGAACTCAGTGGTTTCAGAAGAATATGCAGGAATATTTTTTTAAAGCACAGAGAAAAGCTGAAACGGAACAAGCAAATGTGAACCAGAAGCAGTCCTAAGCACGTCAGAAGGCACAGGGAACAGCGGGGTACACCTTGAGCGGCCTTTCAAACGCTTGGAGAGTCCTACAATTCGGGGCAACAGGGCTGCGAGTTTCTGAAATAACCAAGCCTGTGTCAGAGGAAAGCCACACACCGCACACCAAACATCGCCTCGCAGAGTCAAATTCTGTGTGAACACAGGCCAGTTCCTCTGTTTCTGCAGCTCTGTGTGCTTTAGCTGACTTAGTGCCTCTGGAAGCCTGAAGTTGTGAATGGAGGCGATGACCTAAGAGATGAGAGGAGGACTTTCACTGTGAGTGTGAGTATTCAAGCCCTTGTGTCTAGTTCATGAGCTGTGGCTAAGGAGGGAGTAGTGGGCTCTTCAGCATGAGCCCCTCTTAACTATCATCAGGCTGTTTGAAGTGACAATAGTTTGTGCTTTGCTTTTCTTGTTTATTTTGCCTTCATGTATGTCTGTGTGTGAAGGTGTCAGATACTGGAGTTACAGCCAGTTGTGAGCTGCCCTATGCGTGCTGGGAATCGAACCAGAGTCGTCTGGAAGAGCAGTCAGTGCTGCTAACTGCTGAGCCATTTCTCTAGCCCTCCTATTGTGCTTTGCTTACAAAAAGATAAAAACTTGATTTTCTGATTCATAATACAATAGTGAAATAGAGTAGAACTTCTCACTAATTTATTTATGATGCAAAATAAATGTTCTTTTTGCTACTGAATACTTGCTACAGTTTCATAAAATATAATTCTTTTTACTTGCATTTGGCTTACATGAACTACTTGTTACAAAAACAATCTCAGTTTTCAGATTCTTCTACTCAATTTTTATGAATCCTGCTCATGTATATTTCAGCTTCTATTTGTGTATGTGTGCTTACTGGGGGTGTTGGAAATTCATGATTTTATACCTTAGTTTTTAAATTTGTTGTTTAGTAAATACACATACACACACACACACACACACACACATTTTAAAGCCATGATGTGCAATACAGTACCCATGCTTTACTGATACAATACGGTCGGAGAAGTTCTCCCAGCTTCAGGCACACCAAGTCTGTCCCAGGAAAGGGAAGATTTAAATCCTCCTGAACTGTTCCCAAGGGCTGAGGAGACGCCACTGTGTACTGATGGGTGCTTTTGTTCTTCTTCTATCTCTCTCAGCTAAATAAGAAATCAGGTTTAGAGCCAAGTTCAAGGCATTCATGGCTCAATGTGTAGCCTTTGATTCGTCAGCTTCCGAAGCACCTCCCCCATTTTGGTGTGGGACAGTGGGCACTTAGAGAGCTCAGGAGAGGGTCTGTCCCTTACTGACAGCTCCTTCTGGTCTGCTCTCACTGCCAAGTCCATTGTGCTCCTATTGAGCCAGAAGAAGGACTGTGGTGCAGCTGCTTGTGCTGTTGTGTCAAATCTGAAGGGAGGGCACCCTAGTGATGGAAGGGGGCTGCCAGGGAACCCGCAGGGTGAAAAGCCTGTATGAAAGGACAGGAAAGTGACACTAGCAAGTGAGTGCCCAAATACTCACTAGGGAGAAAACGGAGTGTGTTGCTGGTCAGTATAAAGAGAGAGAAAATGTAGATTAAGTTACCTCTGAGTGACTAGACAAATGGTATTAAATCAAGCGATAATTGCTATTCCTCACTCTTTCCATCAGGCCCTGTGGGGGACCAAGAGAAAAGACATTGGAGGAGGGGAAATCAGAGAGCCGAGTACAGATTTGTGTTGAAGCCCCAACTGCAGGATTGGATGGAAAATGTAGCAATGTTATATGCTTTTTTTTTGTGACTTTGGGACTAATTTGTAAAATAAGAAACAAAAGTTTATTTTAGCTGAAGTGAGAGGAAATTAGTGAGAGGCTGTAGGCCTGATGAAATGGTTGAGTAGGAGAGCTTTCTGCCAGGCCTCCAGCCCCAATAGGAACCCCGAGGATTTACATGGTGGCAGGAAAGGACTGACTTCTGTAAGTTGTCTTATGATCTCTACAAGAAACATGTGTGAGGACATGTGTTCATGTGCATGATGTGTGTGTACATATGGGCCCATACACACAAATGAAAGGCAAATAAATTAAAAAAATTGTAAAGCATTTCAGCCTGTTAAGACAAAGACCATGAAGAGACAGGAGTGTTTTGATGGAAAGATCAGCAATTGATAATTTTGAACATTCAAAACTGTCATATTTGAAGTAAGTTATGAATCTCCAAAGAAAAGCTAATCTGGGTATGTTTTAGCATTGTTTTGTGATAAGATTCCTCAAAGTCATGCTATTCAAAGTTTTCAGTAAGTCACATACACTTAATTATCTGAAAACTAAATTAACAAGGATTATCTTTCTTAGTTATGTGTTTCCTTGTTTCATTGTTTCAGTAAAATATTCCAGCAAAAGCAACATGGCTTCGTTATATTTTCTACTGTGATTAAACAGTACAGCCATAAGCAGCTTGGGAAGGAGAGGGATTATTTAATTGTACAACTGCCAGATCACCCTTAATCACTGAGCAGGGCAGCAACTCAAAGTAAGAATCGGGAGGCAGACACTGAAGCCATCAGGGAATGCTGCTTACCGGTTTGCTCCTTCTGGTTTGCTCAGTTTGCTTTCTTATACATTCACATTCCAGAACCCCCTTCACAGACTAATACCGTCCATAGTAGGCTGGACCCTCCCACATCAATAATTAACTATGGAAATGTTGTATAGACTTGCCCGTTGGCCATTCTTGTGGGGGCCATTTCTCAAAGAGGTTCCTTTTCTCAATTGACTGAGCAAAGTGTCTTCTTCAACCATTCAGAGGAAATCCTATCATTTGTGACATTGTCCATGAACACAGAGAACATTCATTACATTACATGAAATGGTGCAGAATTACAGAATGTACAATCTGAGGAAAATTGTGTCATAATAATTCAGAGTAAGATAATGCTGACCACAGATGACCTATATGCAGTGGAGTGGGTGACAGCAGAGTGTGATTCAATAGATAGAAAGCTTCAGTTCTACAAGAGAAATAATTTCTCTTGTTCCATGTGCAGTAAGGTAGCTACAGATGAAAATAATGTATATTTCAACATAGTGACAAGAAAAGATTTTGAATGTTTTAATGAAACAAATGCTTAAGCCCATGGATATGCTGATTACTCATGGTGACATTTCACAATGTAAACGTGACACATTTCAAATCTAGTAAATATGTGCAATTATTTATTCAACCATGTGTGTTTTAAAAAGAAATAAAACTACTGAAGTTAAAAACCCTTGATTATTATATTTATTATGTATATAAATTATACACACATATCTATACATATATGATATGTGTCAACATACAGATATATGTGTGTCAATGATGGTATTCATGGTGTTGGAGGTCCTTCTGTTTGTGTGTTGCTTTCATTGGTTAATGAATAAAGAAACTGTTTTGGCCTGATAAGGCAAAATTTAGGTAGGCGGAGAAGACAGAACTGAATTTTGGGAGGAAGAAAGTAGAGTGAGAGAGAGCCGCCATGGAGCTCCCAGAGACAAACATGCTGAATCTTTCTCGGTAGGCCACTGCCACAGTTTAATAGAAATTGGTTAAATCAAGATGTGAGAGTTAGCCAATAAGAAGTTAGAGCTAATGGGTCAGGCAGTGATTTAATGAATACAGTTTCTGTGTGATTATTTCGGGTGTAAGCTAGCCTGGTGGCCTGGACAGAACAAGTGGCCCTCTCACTCCCTTCAGCAGATTTGAACAACAAGAACTTTAATCTGCTAAACTATCTTGCTGGCCCTTTGAAATTTTTAAAATTAAAAACGTGGTACTGAGATAATGAACATCAATATGCAAAAAGAAAAGAAGGACAAAAAAGGGGAAAAGAAAATGATACTGAAATTTTATTTTGAACCAAAGAAAAAACATATTAATCTAAATTATTTATAACCTAAATAAGAGATTAAATTTTACAATATTAAGAATGAAGTTTCTATTTCATCTTACACCTATACGAACGGCCAAGATCAAAAACACTGATAACAAATTATGCCTTTTGCTTTAGTGTGCCTGGTGAATGTTTCTGGGAGCAGAAGCACACACCAGAGAGGAACAGCACTCACAAAGTTAAATTCAAAAATATTTATGTTAACACTTTAAAAAGACATATAATAATGAATATAATGAAATAATATAATGAAAAGTTAAGCTACAGTTTGAGAAAATATTTTTAAATGCTCTTGCATATGTAAAAAATTTATAGTCAAACTGTCAAAAGAACATTTATAATTCAATAATAGGACACACCTCAATTAAAATGAGAGAAATCCTTGGTTGTTTTGACATATCATCTATATGTGTATAGTATGTGTGACATGTTAAATAATAATGTAGGTATATGCTGAATGACATCATTCAACTGGAAGATCTAAATTTAAAACACAATTATCGTATTAGGATATAATAAGAATTTTCATAGTAATTCCTGCTAAAAACACCAAATACTGGAACTTTTGTGTATTATTTATCAAAAGCAATCATAGTGTGCACACATTGTAGAACAATTTGATGCCACTTATGAAGTCAAATATTGCTAAATGGCTAAATTTTTCAAAGGGAAATTAAAGCTTGTCTACATGAAAATGTGTGTATGAATGTCTATTCTAGCTTTTTAACAGCTGCCTTGAAATAGAAGTCACCTAAATATCTGAACATATGAGTGGCTTGACTTGTAACTCTGCATGGATTGATAAGGACATGTTTCTAAACCATCATACATGCAGATGACACACAAGGCTGCACATCTTCTAATTTATAGTACATTATCATATGGACACAATGTTCTGTAAGAAATTAAAATACATCAAGTCAGTGGTATACAGGACTTCAATCAGGTACAGGGACTGAATACAAGGTGCAAGGAAGCTTTAGGTGCAATGGCAATAGTCTATGTGTTGATAATGAGAGTTGCTACATTATTAATGTCACTTCAAAGCTATCCTAAATAAATTATTTCTAGAGGACATACAAATTTAAGTAAAAGTTACACATAGCATATAGTTCACATGCACCCCACATTGACCTTGCCCTGTTATTAGCATCTTACACAAATATGTAAATCTAATATAAACAATGAAATGACACCGATAAAGCCGTGTTGAATAAAGCCATTTTTTTGGGGGGGGGCTATGGCAGTTTTAGCAGGTTTCTAAAATCAAGTTGCCAAGTTGTTTCCAAATTTTGAAAGTTTGGGGAAAATGTTTTCTTTTTAATAACAAGCATGTGTTTTCAGAAAGAAATTTTAATATTAAATTATAATTAAAACATGATGGTGTCAAATCACAGCACAGCATGATAACAATTTAGATGCATCACTTTCACCCTGAAGTAGCTAGTTTCACCTAGTTTTTAAGGTTATCTGCTTGACAACACACTGTCCTATGTTCTTATTAAAATGTCAACTAACATATTACTAATACGAAACCTTTAGAAGCCAAAGAAATTTTGGCATAAAATATTTGAGGTTCTGGACATATCTGTATTATATAAGTATTTTCTTTTCTAATAATATTTTATTAATTCCCTCAGCAATTCACTTAATATATTTAGATAATATTCACCTGCTCTCCAATTTTCCAGATTAACCCTACTTCCCTACTTAGCCAACTTTGTGTTTTGTGTTTTTTAACCCATCAAGTTCAATCAGTACTTCTCAAGTCCTCTGGGCCCCCCCTCCAGACGCTGACCGCCCTACTAGAAGTCCTAACTTTACCATGAAGTGACTCTCCCTTCTCCGCAGCTATTGGATTGTCAGTAGCTCTTGAGCTAGGGATGGGACTTCTTGCTGTGGAAGTGTAAGCCAAATAAACCATTTCCTCCCCAAGTTGCTTTGGTCATGATGTTTAGTTGCTGCAATAAAAACCCAAACTAAGATAACATGCTTGGAGTGAAACCACTCAAAAATAAACTAGAGTGTGAGTTTGTCAGCACCGAAGAGAGAGCTGTGTCCTTACAGACAAAGAAAAAGGATGTTTGTTTAAACTGTCACCTTAAGGGATCGCTGTTCTTTTTATTAAATACTGGAGAAACCACACACTGATAAATCCAGAAGAAAAGTACAATTTTAAAGAAGAGGAATTTGCTCTACTGGATATTAGCATAGAATTCCAACCTTGCAGCATTATCACAAGAACAGAGACGTGGAGGACAAAGGCACAGCCAGTGTATTGATTTCACAGCAGAGCTGGACAGAAGACAGGTACTCATGTGGTTCCCTCTGTTCCTGCCACTAGCATTACACATGGTGTCTCGCACCTCAGCCCTGCAAGGCAAAGGAGGAACTCTTTGATTCCATCGTTCCCTCACTCACTAGAGAGCGTTGGGTGTTCTTAAGCACCACGGCTATTATAACTGTCATCTTGTCCTTGAGGAACATAGTCTCTGA
>LOEQ01013381.1:11278-21741 GCA_001685075.1 Bramus lutescens | reverse complement strand
ACCTGGATGGAGGGGGGAGGACCTTGGACTTCCCACAGGGCAAGGACCCCTGACAGATCTCTGTGTTGGAGATTGTGGGGGAGGGGAAGTGGGGGGAATGGGAGGGAAATGGGAGGAGTGGAGGAGGTGGAAATTTTTAATAAAAAAATAAAATAAACAACAACAAAAAACATAAAAAGAAAAAATATTTTTCAAGTTTTATTTCTAATTAAAAATTTTAAATATATTTTCACACATTATTCAAGTTTCCTTTTATTGTTACCTAGACACTATAAAAGCATAAAGTAATTATAGTGTAGGTAAAGTAGAAGTGAAAAAACCCTATTTATTTATTCATTTATTTTATATCCTGTTTGTAGATTCCCTTCCGTCTCTGTTCTCCTCCCATTTCCTTCCCCTCCCCCAATCTACTCCTCTTCTGTTTTTGTTCAAAAATGTGCAGGCTACCCATGAGTATCAACAAAGCATGGTATATCAAATTGTGGTAAGACTAAACACTTTCTATTGGATTAAGGCTGCACAAATCAATCCAGTATGAGGAATACATTTTCAAGACAGAGCCAAAGTGTTAGGGACAACCCCTGCTCCCATTGATTGTTGTCTTACAAGTAGACCAAGCTACACAACTGTCACAAATATGTAGAGGGCTTAGGTTGGTATCATGTAGGTTCTCTGGTTATTGCTTCAGACTCTGTCGGTTCCTGAGCCAGGTTAGTTGTTTCTGTGGGTTTTATTGTGATGAACTTGACCCCTCGGTCTCCAACATTTCTTCATTTTCTTCAGCAGGGTTCCCTGAGCTCAGCCTAATGTTTGGCTATGGGTCTTTGTATCTGTTTCCATCATTTACTGGATGAAGGTTCTCTGATTACAACTGGGGCAATCACCAATCTGATCACAGGGAATGACCAGTCAAGGCTACCTTTTGCTCAGAGTCTTTTCTGGTGTTATCTATGTAAACTCATGCATGTTTCCCTTGCATCAGGTTTCTGCCTCACCCTGAAATGCCCCCCCCCTTTCCAGTCATCTCTTTCAGTACTCCCTCCCTCCTTCCACCCCTCAATCAGATCCAAGTTTCCATCCTCTCCCACTCCCAGTTTTCCCAGGAGATCTCTTCTATTTCCCCTTCTGGGTGAAATCCACTCATTCCCCCTTGGGCACTCCTTGTTACCTAACCTGGCTGGGTCTGTGGTGTGTAGGTTTTCATAGTTGTTCTGTAATTTGACTTCTCAATTTCAGAAGTGTGGTGTGCAGAACAATGCAGACAGAGGGCTCAGTGACTTAAGTGCTTTGTGTTCAAGGATGAAGAGCAGAGTTTTGGATCCCTAAAACTCATGTAACTACTAGGTAGGGATGGGATCCAATCAGTAATGAAAACCTCAAAGGAGACAGAGGAACCACAGAGACAACTAGGGAAAGCCATGTTGTTGAGCTCTAGGTTTGCTTAAAAGAACACACATCAATGACTAAGGTGGAAGAGGGATCAAGGAGGATTTCCAACATCAACTTCATGTCTCTGTATGCATGTGCATACATGCCCACGTGCACACAGATAGCTGTGTGACCATAGATGTGCAAAATGGCATACATAATTATACCACACACAGACACGAAAGTGACAGCAAAATAAGTAAAAATAAAAAAAATTCAAATGACCATTAGTGAGTTAATAAAAAATTAAAGTCACATAATTGGATACTAAGCAAATATATATTGCTTTTAAATACAGATACGTATAATAGCACTGACAATGCTTGAGAATTTAAGATGGACTAAATGAAGCAATGCTCCAGAAATGTAGACAGATGCTCTTCAGAATAGTCAAAGCAAAGTGAACATGAGCAATAAATAGTTTACATAAACACAGTCCTGCAATAAACCTGGGAGTTAGGGTAATCTCCGAGGAAAAAAATGTAGGGGCTGGAGACAGAATGAATTTTAAAATAGATGGAAGTGGACTATTTGGTAAATTTCCAGAAACCTCAGAAGACTCACTGTTTTAACAAAGTCATCAATATTGGAGCTCAAACACTTTTATAAGCCTATATAAGATATATAATATTTGTATCTTTATTGTAATCATTATAAAAAACTAATAAATCATGTCTAGGATATCAAAAAATAGTGCTCTAGTGCTCTAACAATAGATGCACACATGTGCAAGAGTATAAACACATTTGCACATACATATTTTTCTCATAGAAAAATGTTTGTGAAATGCTTGTGAAATTTTTGCATCTAACTTAAAGCTAGATGAGATATATCTCATGTCTTTCTTGACAAACAAACAGCTGAAATAATCACTTGAATAATGCTGAAAACACTAAAGACTTATACAGAAATGCTGAGGACCATTCAATATGACTGTGAAACTCTCACACTTAACTAAATTGAAACAAAATTAAATGTGTTTAGCTCAACGCACTTTCAAATCTCTATATTTTTATTTCTGAGTTTTCAGTATAACTGGTAACTTCTAAATATTGAAAAAAAATTTTTATATTTCATTTCCGAGTTGTGGAGACTGTATAAAATACAGATCTGTTTTAGGGCAGTTTTCCTTGATTTAGGAATTCAGCCCACACAAGTTAACACAGTAGATGGTGTTCTTGACCCCTTCTCTGTTGCCTGAACAAAGAAGCAGAAAGGTAAAGAGGGGAGTGTCTCCAGTGTGCTTCATGCAGGGCTAAAACACAGGGAAGTAAAAAGGAAGGTAAAAATTGTAGGGCACAGGCAGAGCCCAGAGCACCCTTGCGTGCAGTGGAGGGAATCAGCGGGACAGAATGACAGCCCGGGTCAGAACGAGGCCTGCCATCGCCTAGCATTTTCCCATGGGGGTTCTCCCATGGAAGGCTGTGGACCTAGGCCTGAGCTCATACAAAACTTTGAACTTTGTTTTCCTGAATGGATCAAAGCATTAAAATCCTGACAGATTAAAAAACAAACAAACAAAAAAAATCCAATGTGCTTCTAAAGTTTATCTTCTGTGTTTGCAGCCATCAAAAAAATGTCTCCCCGAGCAATTTAGTGGGTTCTTTGGGACTTGTGAATGTGACTGAAATATCATGGCTTCTGAATATAGAGATAATCCGTATAATCATATCTAAGAGATGTATAGTCTGCGTGAGAAAAGTTTAATGGAGACAAATAGAATAGACTAATAGATCTCCTTTACTGAAGATTTTAATCTTGTTTAATAAATACTCCGATGGAATCTTTATTGCTTTTGAGTAACAGTCATCATTATTTGAAGATTATATATACATATATATACATATATATGTATATATAATTTTAACTTTGGAGAAGGGACTTTCAGGAAAGAGTGGTATAGGACCCTACCCCCTGAGTCCAAAAGATATGCCTCACACACAAAAATAATTTTATACTCCTTTATATAAGACAAAGTTTAGTTATTCTGTGTATTATAAAAGAATACAAGAAAGGAATATAAGTAATAAAAATACACTGCCCTAGGAAGCTTACATTTCAAAACTTAAAAAGTTCCTTTACTAAAATAACTGTCAAATAAATCAGATGCTACACATATGTTTTTCCACTTTTAATGTTAGAATATTCTTCAGTCTCAACTCTTACACCACAGTGAATCTGAACTAGAAAAAGTATGTGTGATGGACTTTCAGATTCACGTTATCAGTATCTATAAAACTCCCCTCCATGTGCCTTGAGATCATTTTCTGCCGCACACCTTATTATATGACTACTTCTACTGGTGCAGTTCTTTAAAGGGATTGCTCAGTTCCGTAGCTTTGCAGCCAAGTCGGGGTCGAATTTGTAAAGTCCCTTTCCTTCTTATATCAATGATTCTTGCACAAAGCTGAATTTCTCATTAAAGATTTCCCTTCTCTTTGGCAGTCAGAATAAATCCTCTAATCAAGCACCAGGAAAGAGTCAGAGTTTCAAAGATGTTGATGGTCCCAAGGCCAGTCTTGTGTGCCTTTCTAAAGTTCTCAGGCTAACATTCTGCCTGTGAAGAGCACTGTTATGGGCGAATACTCCCATCAGGAGTCAAACAAAGGACATTAAATGAGCACATGAAGAAAGTGGTAGTTTTGCTCAAGAATGCAAAGCGTTGGTGTTTGTTCCTTTTGCTTCTTTCCTTGTACATGCATCAGCTTGTGCTAGGCTCAGAATCACATGGATTTTTGACGGAAACAATCTTTACCTTTCCTGGCCTCTTTCTAATTTCTTCCAAAACTTGTTATTCTTCATTTACTTTCTTCTCTCTTCTCTCTTGCTTTTGTTTTCTCCTCTTATAAGTAGTACAAATATAATATGTGTGTGTGGTAACATGATTATAATGGATATATTCCTAGAGGATTAATGTTTTCAGACTGTCTTTCTGAAAATTACTATCAGTTTGAGACTGTAGAAAGACAATCTCTTTCTTAGGACCTCAGGAGAACAAGATCAAACTGAATTGTATTGACTTCCAGGCCAAACTCAACAGGGATGTAGATTGCATATCTCAAATCCAATGTTTTGTTCCTGATAAATATGCGGGACTCCCAGGAGCCCGGCCTGTAGGAAGAAAGAATAAAAAGCCTAATTCCTGTGATGCAAATGTGAGAGAAGAGTATCCCCATGATTTAAGCTTAACATTTGAAGAAGAAAGTTTCAATTTAATCTTATAACAGAGATTTTAGCCATTCTTCTCCTATAAAGCAATGGTGCCAGTACGAATTACATTTGATTTCATAATGCACACAATGAGATATCTTGTTTGTTTTTATATGTCCAAACAAAAACAAAAGAGATACTTTGCACTTTAACACACATGAGTGTTTTGCTCTAGGGATAGAGTTAATGTCTTTTTAAAGACTAATTGTAGCCAGAGTTCATGGGTATATGATTCATTCTAATGTGCAACATCAACACACACTTTGTTGTAATTATCTTGACTATATAATTGGACAGGTGAAATACCTTCTGAAAAGGTAAAACATAAGGGCTACATTGTTGCTGTGTATCTTTAAAATGAATATCAGAATGCTTTAGTAAATAGCCCAGTACTTAGTCATCCAAGAATGAGTTAAGGAAGCATTTGACCCTTGCTATCATGGTTTCTGATGCTAGGATCATCAATGAAAGTATTTCTTTGTAAATCAGCAGTCCATCTATTTCCCATAGTATTTGGATGAGTCAAGTGGCTTGTTTACAGCATATTTAATGTTTTATGAATCCTGCCTCCTGATTCACTTCAAGTACTTTATAATTATATTTCTTGAAAACAGATGCTTTTAATATTTTGCTTGAGTGTTTTATAAGCTATACAAATATTTTGTTTGTGGTATTTTCTGATGCTCACAGACAAAATATGCTAGTCAAATTTTTGAAGATCATTTCATAATCCAAGAACCCGGGGCAATTCAACTGTTAGAGGTTTTCTACCAAAGTGGGATCTTTAAACCTCATAAAATGCTCTATTGCAAAGGACCAGATCCCACAAATTAAAATTTTTGAATATAACTTGATAAAACCTTGTCAAATAAAGATCAGAAAATATTGATGTGGCTCTTGTCCTGGCTCTCCCTTCATTCTCTTGGGATGAAGAGTTTTCCTCAGGCCTGGTAAGCAAGAAGAACCAATTAAAACCACTCATTCTTGTACCACTAAAACCCACACAATGATCTGAAAAAATACCCCTAATTTGAAGCTGCTAATACAGCTGTAATTTTATTTCTTGAACACTGCCTCTTGTAGGGTACTGCCAATCTATGAAAACAAACCAGTAATAGCGCCATTTGAAAACCACCCAGGGCCAATTGTCCTCTTTTCTTTTTTCTAAATAACCTATTAAAAGACTCCTAGCAGCTATAACAATAGCTAAAGGACCAGCAGTGCCCATTATGCCCGGGTAGCAGTTGTGGTAGCACAGCTCCAGTCCCAGAAATACTCCAAACCAATAGTCTAGCAATTTTCCGTATCTACAGTATTCAATCCAAGAAACAGATTGACTGTTCTTTGTGACTGAAGTGTATGTTGTTTATATCTATGAGTTTTTAAGGTATAAAAATTTAAAGGCAATTTCTATCTAATTCCAAAATGCTTATAGGTCTAATATTTTTTTACATCCAGAACATTTGTAGCCCTAACACGGGACTGTGTCATTCACTGCATGAATGTATGCTGAAGGTCAACAGACAGGGAATATACAATGTTTAGAAACACATCCCCATAGCTTGAATATATATTGTTGCTTACTTAGGAGTAGCTAATATTACTTTTTGAAAGTAATAATGCTGTAAATGCTGAAATAATGCAACAACATTTATCCTTTCTTTCTTGGGACACTGTCTCTTACTTTTTTGGTATAGACTTCTAAGATGCTTTCTTTTGGGCCACCAACCAGCTCTCAAATCAGGATACAGAGACTTATGAATTATAAATTCTCAGCCTTATATTATGCTCATTTCTTATTCACTCTTATAATTTAATTTAACCTGTTTCTCTTCATCTACATTTTACCTTAGGGTTTTGTTTTAATCTTCCTTTCATTCTGAACACCCTGTTCCATGTCTGGCAGCTGCCTGGGTGACTGATCCTGGGCATCTCCCTTTCTTTCTCCCTCATTCTTTCTCTGTTCTCTCTTTTGAGCCTACATTTCTCCTCCTACTTATTCTCTCTGCCTACTAGCTCTGCCTGACCCATTGCTGCCTAGCTTCTGGACATTCAACTTTTTATTAGACCAGGTATTTTAGGAAGGCAAGGCAAAAGAGCAATGCATTTTTACACAATTAAACAAATGTAGCATAAACAAATGGAGCATGACTATGTCTATTTAAATTAATCCATAGCATAGACTTTTATATTCTGGTAATATTCTCCAGTATGCATCCCTCCAGCCACTCAGTTGAAAAAGTGGTTTGTGTTATATTTCTTGAGGAAAGAGCAGTGATATCTGTTTCTTGAGTACTCTCTAATACCTGACAAAGCAAAAGACACATAGTAGGGACTAAATAAATAAAAATTAATCATATAATCACTTTTACATATAAATGGCTTTGCTCATAATTTCACTATTCATTTAGTTTGGTAGATACTTCAGTATCACTGCTTGAGTGTTTAGGTATTGTCTGGAATGGGCCATGTGTTACTCAGTTAATCAAATACTATGACTAATAAAGACTTTCTGACAATATTTTAATAATGATGCTACTTTGTACAATAAGAAAGGAGAAAAGAATATTCAAAATCTCAGATTTGGACATTTTATTTTATTAAAATAAAATCATCACAATTATTATTTTAATGGTTTATTCTCAATCTTGGATTAATATTTATTTAAAGTTTTATACAGGAGTGCTATATTTTTGTAATTTTCATCCCTGGAAAAATATTTTTAAGAAATATGTCCACTGTAGCATATATCTAAATATTAAGTCTAATTTTCTTGAGACTGCATCTTAAGCATGTAAGAAGTACTTCTTACATTCTGAACTAGTAAAACCAAGGTGACCTTGGCTGACGGAGATGTCCACTTACCAGTGACTGATTGGAAAGATGCTAGTTTTATAAACTTCAAAAATTGGTAAGTTGTAGAAAAAGTCAAGAAGAATGTGAGTGTTTACTCATCCTGATGGATGACTCCATCCTTCAAAGCATTCTCAAAGTCAAGATTTAAAAACAGATAAGCATTTTAATATTTTCTAAAGTATATTGCTGGAATTTAGGAGTTGCCTTGTTCTCTATTAGAAACAATGGGCCTTTTTATCTTTTCTTTTTCCTTTTCTTCTTTCTTCTTTAGTTCATTCTTATCGCTTTCTATTTTTCACATGATATCATCCATTTGTAATCTCTAATTCCTGCTTGAGGCGAGAGGCACGGGGTGGCAACATGTTCCTTACTAAGGTCAGTTTCTGAGCCAGGCAGTAGCTATTCTGTCCAGCAGCGCAAAGGCGTTCATGTGAACGTATGCTTCCACCAAGGCTGCTGCTCTCTAACATAGCTCCTACTTGGGAGAAAAGTGGCACCTGGATTCCCTGCAGAGCAGTTCTATCTGTCGTATTCATGCTCACACTGGCTTCGGCTTCCTGACTGACTAGGCAGGATCAAATCGACTTGAGAAGCTGTCCAGCAGGACTACAAATTACCTTCGTTGTCTTTTCCTGACCCTTAACCTTACTCCTAAGGGAACACTTTGTGAATGAAATTATCCCAGGAACTACGATCCCTCAAAGTGGAAAAGCAGGAGGAGAACTACCACACTGACATACCCAGATAATATCTGTAACACTGACAGGCTTAAGTCAAGGCTCTCTGTCTTCCAAGCATAGTCGGTGGATGGGCAATCTCATTCTGTCAAAAATGCTGAAGATTTTCATACATAACTGTGTTTCAAAATAAATTATGTGCGTGGTAGTATTACACAAAACCAGCACCCAGAATGTGCATGATAGCGCTACATTAAACCAGCACCCAGAACTGAGATGGCTCTTACTGAGCTGCAGGGTGTTTTTATCTCCTGAAATAAGAAACACATTTAAGTTGTTTACTGTGATCATCCAGTAAACAATGCTCTCTTGCTTTGACATAAAGTAAAACCATACATTTTTAATCCACAAGTTTGCCTTTTCTTGTGAGTGTGGGAGAGAATCACTAGTGCTGAACGTGAAAGCCATTTCAAGCGTTGTGGAGGGCATGCATGCTTCACTTCGTCTGCATCTTTACGGGTGATATCAGGCCTGGCTGCGGACAAATATTTCAGAGGGACACAGGATTTACTCATTCCTTCCATGTCTCCTCTCTACCTGAAACTGAAAAGAGAAGTGTCATTTCCTTTAAGTGTGGGTGCCATGCCCAAATGTATACCACAAACTTATTTTGGGCTTTATCTCCTGTACTGAAAATTAGAAATTGCCAGTAGTGTTGACTCTTTTTCTGAACCCCATCAAATTTTAATTTTAAGCTAGATATGTATAAAAAGTTTCACTGATACATATCAAGTCACAGCTCGCTGTTCACCAATACGACACAAAATAAGTTGCCTTAAAAATAGGACTAAAAGTCTGAAATTACCTATTTCTGTACTTCAGCACCATGAAAGACATAAGGAAATTCACAGTATGTTTTAAAGGGGAGCACCCCTACCAGTCTAATAAATTTTGATAGCTTGGGGGTCACTTCCTAATAGGTGTAATTTCCTCTATTTTAATAAAGACATTTTAACACCTGAATTGTACGCCAGATAGCATTGTCATTTTTTCCACTGACTGGCTCAAATAAATGCTGGTGGGAGCAAGACACTCTTCAAATACTGCTGTTTAATGCCAAATACAACTAACAGGCATATGGAAGAAGCCAGGGAAAGCGGTAACCTCCCTAATTATAGCCGAAGGCTTGAAGTCCACAAAGCTGGCAGAACTTTTCGCTTCTGGGCTCCTGAAGTGAATGGGGGTCAGGAAACTGCTCAACCATGGATCCCTCAATTGGCATCTCTCCTTCTTGTCCACCCCACCAACACACAGTCTTTTTTTTTTCTGCCAAATTCTTGTCCAACCCCAATTCAAATCTATTTATACTAGCCTTTCCTATTCTGAGCTCAGATGTTAGCCCATACGGTGTGTTGACCAGCACTAAGTATTACTGGGAGACCAGTGTGTACCAGCTTACTTGGTGGCTGACAGCAGGTAGACAAAAGTATCCGGAAAGACCTTAATCTTCTGAGCAAACTTCTGGCTTCAAAGAGGTGGTGGTGCCAAGGTTCAACTTAAAAACTCTAACTCTACTGAAATTGAATAATTCAGAAGGTTAAGATGTGATGCTGGTGGCAGTCCTTCAACAGAAATGATGCATGCCCAGCAGTGGACGCAGACAGCAGCAGGCATGAGAACCACCCAAGGACTGTGTTGAGAGTGCAAGAGTTCAAGGCCCACCTGCAGAAAGTCTGGTTCGAGTGGACTGGGTTAAGCCCCAAATCTGCTTTTTGTACTCCCCAGGTGTGACTGCAATGCAGGTGGTCTGAGACCCCACTTTGAGAATCAATCCCAAGTCTACACTGCTTTCCCTGAAACCCTGGGCCATGGTTCAAAGTATGGGAATTAGGAAACTGATTTAAACATGTTAGTGGAGTATTGCTTTATTTCAGATTTATTTAAAGCTTTGGAACATGAACTTTGTTGTAGAGGCTTTATTTAAAAGTATGAAGTAGAGTAACCTTTTCTGAGTTCAATTTTAACAAGGAATGCTATTTGAAGACTGTGGTCCTCGGTTTGTGAGGTCTGAGCATGAAAAGAAAATAAAACCCTGCAAGTTGGACCTTCTTATGTGAAACTAGACCTCATTCTTTTTAAGAGGTGTGACCTCAGATCATTAAAATTTTCTGAAGAGAAGAACTCTGGGATAGATAACTTTGCTGATAAAATGTGAATGCTGGGAGCCTTGTGGCATGTTAAAGTTAAGTAAGTGGAATTCTCTGTTAAACAGAGGGAGAAATTCCAATATTT
>LOEQ01013381.1:0-11263 GCA_001685075.1 Bramus lutescens | reverse complement strand
CCCCCCAGGATTTAGCTCTGAATTAAGGAAAAATATTTGATTTCCACTTGTGGGCAAGAGGAGGTAAATGAGTGACTCTGGTCACGGAACAATCTACACGATTAATTTAGATAAAGATTTGAAAGCCAACTGTTAGGATATAATTGATTGAGATGTCTACACTAGTCATCAGGATTTTGGGGACTTGGGGTCTCTGAATAGCAAGGGGTACAAATAAAACACCTAAAAGATTAATTTCTGGGTGAGGACAGGGAAGATGTCCAAGTGTGTGATCAAAACAAACAATAATGAGATTTGGAAAACCCTGTGTTTGGCTTAATAGTTAAACTTAACAATTGATTTTCAGCATCTGTGATTTTTTTATTTATTTTATGAAAGACTGAAGAAGATTAAGTCAAATTGCTTTCTTCAGGGAAGATGAGCAACAATATTACTGAAGGTATAAATTCACATAGTTGGAATTATTTTTTGTGACATATGCAAAGCCCCAAATATCTCTTAGGTAATAGAATATCGCCAGAATGTTTAGGTGGAAACAATGCTCAAGGCCCTGTGCAGATCTCTAGCGTTCAGTACAGTGTAACACTCCAGCCTCACCCTTTAAATACTCAACAGATTTCCAATATAGTGAGAGGGTCTCACCTACCAGTTCATATATTACTTTGATGCAATTTGTTCAGTTGTGCACCTCATTGATGAGAGCTGCAAGAACAGTGGTTCTCAATCTTCCTAACGCTGAGACCCTTTAACACAGTTCCTCATGTGGTGGTGACCCTCAGTTATAAAATTATTTTGTCGCTACTTTATGTCAGTAATTCTTCTACTGTTATGAATCATAAAAATCTGATATGCAAGATATCTCATATGCAACCCTCTGGGAAGGAATTACTGTGTTTGATGAAGCAATAGCACATCTATTAAAAGCCTAGAGCTTTTCTTAGTATACCATTTATTAGGGACCACGGAAAGCAATGTCACGTTCATGGCTGTGTTCTTTTGCTTCACTCTTTGTGTACAACTTAAGAGAACAATGTTGCTTTACATTTTTATGACACATAGGCTGATGATTCAATCTATACACCAAGAAGGAGAAATGAAAATAAATTATCCCACTCACGTTGCTTATTAGTTTTAAAGAAAATTATTAAAGAAATCCTATTAAGATGAAAAGGCTTTTTATACTCGATTGTAATCCCCTAAAACCAAGCCCTTTTCATCTAATGTAAATACATGCCATGATAATACAAACAGTTGTTAATTTTCCACCAGTTTGTAAATATCAATAAACTTTCCATTTTGCTTAAAAAAATGCTCGAAGCCATCAATTTCTAGTTACTGCTATGATGCAACTTCTGACACCCATATGACATGAAGTGTGTTCAGAGTAATGAGTCCAGTGTACTCTAACAGAGTTCTTCTGCGGCCATCACAGATATATAAAATATTTAAAGACCTCCTTCTTTCCCCCTCCATTTGGTATGTATTATAGGATAGTTGGATACACTACTGAAAGCATATCTCTGAGCCTTCATAAAGAGTTCTGGAAAGAAAGCAAAAGACATTTAAAGCATCAAAGGAGCTGATGAATAGGGATGCCAGGATATTCAAATACATTTAGAGACAGTATTGTCAAGCTTGTTTTCTGAGCCATGATGCTAAAGATAGTAGGAGCCAGCAAAGAAAAGAACTCTGTAGAAATGCAAATCTCTTCAATGTTGAATTTATTAATCCACTGCACACTTTCTTCTGAATCATACTTACTCAGATGTACAGGCAACAAAAAGTATTTAGGATATTTGCATAATTTAAAACACCCAGTTCATAAATTATTTATTGGTCATGGTCAAATGAATGTTAGCTATTTCATAATTATCTTTTGTGTAAAAGGTTGCATAGCTTACAAAAAATATTTCAATGGCAATTGAATATCTGTAGCTTTCTTAAACAGAACAAAAATAAATGATAATTATGTAGCACTCATGTACGTTTTCTCATGTTCAGAAATTCTGAAAAAAATATACTTAATTTAGAGGTTTACTTTAAATAATCACCATATATTCACAGTAAGAGAAAGAATACGAACTACCTTTAAGATTGAAAGGAAAGGCTAACAAATTAGAGGACAGTACACAATCTAAATCAAACGACCAGGCCATTACTTGCCCCAGGAGTTTGAGTTATAAAATCCACAGCCCTAGAACAAGAAATGGTTTCATCAACTACTAGTTCAGCATCTTATTTCCATAATTAGGAGAACCATGACATAGAATTTCCATACCTTTTCCAAGGCTGGCAGACAGACCATATTTATGGTCATTGAGCTGCTGATTCAATACCTCTTTTCCAACACAACAGTGGACGTACCATTTGAACAGTAACATTGCTTTTAATTATAATAACAAAATCTTAGAAGCATTTTGAAACCAGTGTGCCTATCTACAGTTGAATATACTAGCATAATTCTAAAGAAGAAAAATATATAAAAATAGATGATATAAATGTTCCTTAGAACATTCTTTAAATTAAAGAACATTAATGTGAATATGGGTTTTAACTCTAAAAGTTTGGTTCACAGAAAGTCCGTGGTTCAAAAACAGTCCAAATGAGTTTCTTTGACATTTTAATTATTTATTCTCATGTTGCTCCATATTGAACCATTAGGTTTGAGCAAGGTTTTCACAAGTATAATTGGACGTATATGACTACCTTGCAGCTAATTTTTATTGTTGCATACAGGTTTTGAGATCTTTATAAAGATACTGTGAAGATGTGACATTTTGTGTTGAGAGGAGAAATCATACACTCTCACTTATCCAGTAAACATCAAACCAAAGTTCTCTGCCATGCTAGGTGCGTGCATTAATGAGCTAGGGCTGCTATGACCCTACAGCGAGAAGCCTAAACAGTTGTTTCACAATTCTAGAGGTAAGACATCCAATGTCAGCACTGGAGAGACGGCTCAGTGGCTAGAAGTACCTGGTACTTTTACAAAAAGAGTTAGTTTGGGTCCAAAAATCCATATTAGGTGGTTCACGGCCATCTGTAACTCCAGTTCCAGGGAATCTTACCCCCTCCGGCCACCATAGACACCTGATTGTACAAGTGCATGTGAATTAATGCAAGCATGTACATATACACACATGAAAATCAATCTATCAATAAATCTTTTAAAAAGAGACTTCCAAGGTCAAGGTGAGGCTTTGGTCTCTGGTGAAACCTGTTTTGTTCTTGTGAGTCTCAGACAGCTACCTTCTTTCAGTGTCCTTGTCCTTTCTGTTAGAAGACAGAGAAAGCAGCCCCTGACATCTCCTTGTCTTCATAAGTTCTCAATTGTTATTCTCTTAATCACCTCTTTCCTGTACCTACCTCTAAATCTATGAAAGGAGTTTTAGCCTATTGTCTTTGGCATAATCTACCCTATAAGGAAAGAGAAATCATGAATTGGCTGGTTTTGCATTGTTTCCTTTCTTAGAAACAATGGCAACAGACATTTTAACAACAGTTAAGTCACAAGCTTTCAATCGTTCTGCTATGAGTACTGGTCACCTTGGACAGACATGCTTCACTCACTGCCTCCAGGTATAGGACAGGGCAGGAGTGAGGTGACAGAGGTAACACTGGAACAAAGTTTAAAAGAAACTCCTCTCAAAGTTGCACAAGTACAGTGCCAGAAATTTGCATGATGCTAAGAGCAACAGCTTCCTTAATTTTTTTCCCTAAACTCTTCCCTTGTGGCAACCTATTTAAGAGAACTGAACATGAATCTCTAGCTAAAGAGGTAATGGGTTCCTAAATATGTTCTCATTATTCAAAAAAATAGAACCTGCTAAATAGATGAGTAGGAATACTGAGACTGGAAATATGAACCATAGACTTTCTCCATGTTTGAGAGCTATTGTGAAGGCGATAGGGAACTTGGGAGACAGCTTCTGGTTCTGGAAATAAATAAATACAGGATGGCCTTTGAAGGCTGGGCCTGCTTTTGCATTTAGTTGTTGTTGTTGGATTCTTCATCCATACCATGTGAACCTTTGTTCCATGCCCCTTTTTGAATGGAGAGAGAAACTAGCATTGCTGCCATCCCTGTCAAGATAGATGACAAATTTTTAAGACTATGAACCAAAACAGGCTCTTCTTCTCTTAGCTTTTCCTACAAGTTATTTTCTATCAATCACAGAAAAAATAACTAACACAGTGCCCTTACATCTTAAACCAAAATTAATACCATTTTAGTTAGGGTTTCTATTGCTGTGAAGAGATACCATGACCATGGAAACTCTTGTAAAGGAAAATGTTTAATTGGGGATGATGTACAGTTCATAATATTAGATAGCCCACTAATATTATGGCAACAAACATAGCGGCACTCAGGCCGACATGGTGTTGGAGAGGAACTGGGACTTCTACTTCTGAATTGGCAGGCAGCAGAAAGAGCAAACCACTAGGCCTAGCTTGAGCTTCTGAAACCTCAAAACCCAACCCTAATGACACACTTCCTCAAAAAAGCCACAACTACTCCAACAAAGCCAAAGGACCTAAATTCTTTCAAATACAGCCGCTCCCTATGAGCCTATGGTGGTCATTTTTATTCAAACAACCACAAATTCTGTCACTTTCATCCACACCAAATTGGTCAACCTAAGATGAAGGTGGGCATAGGTATATAAAGATACTACTAGTCACAACACCAGAACCAAGATTGTTGAGGAAAAATGTATAATTCTTCTATGCAGTTGCTACATTCATCACCCAGCAGTATAGAATAAAGTCATTTTGAAACACAGGCAATAAAAAAAAACAGTTGAAACTTATTATTTCTCAGATCCCTATGATTATTGGACTCGTTTGGTTACTTCTTTCATTCTTTATGCCATAATTTCAGGTATTTTTATGTCCATATTCAATTAGGAGCGCCCTGGGGTTTGAGGCCCTAAAATGGTCTCTAGTCTTACAGGGCTCCCAACACAGCATTGTCATACTTTAGCTGTTAACTCTATTTTTTTTTGTAGAATTACAAGAAGACACACCTAGAATATTTGTACTGATAAAATCTCATTCACCAACCAAGTCGCATGACTGCTATCAGAGTCTAGGAACACAATTAGAACTAATTAAAGAACTATATTAGAAAAATGTCAATGGTGCATACATTCCTTGGTCCTTAATAATCCATAGCTCTTCTACTTTAAAACGTACAACTTAGCCAGATTTCTAAGGCATAATTATATTTTGGTTTCACATGTAATTTTATCTTAAGGACAAAATCATAAAGAGGACATAAAATAGTTCCCTTTAGTCCTTTTATGTGATATTATTCCACTAATTATGTTCTCATTATTTAATTTGTTCCCAAATGGCTCACCTCTTAAAAACATCATAATGCAGATTGAGTTACATCTTGAATATTAGAACAAATACAAACACTGATACCATAAAATATTTACAAAACTCATTTAAGTTAAATATAAGTGCAAACAAGTTTTCTTGGACAAGTTGTCGTTTTCTATCTTAATTGATCCTTGGCCCTGGTTTCGTGGGTACCAAAGTTTATAAACTGAGCAAGATTTCTACACAAGGGTATAGAAAATAACAACAGAAGTTCTCGTTCATAAAGTTTGAAACACATAATATTGTTAGAGTAATTGCGCAGTCATGCTAGGACATGAATTTAGCTCTTGTGGTCTTGCTTCAGAGACTTGTACTAAAATTTAATTCTGCATCCCAGGTTTGTTTCTCCCCTAGCTTCACATGGTGTAGGGTCTTGATTCTTAGCCCCATCTTCTCTGTTCTTGACTTTCCTCTCTGATTTGCTCTTCACTTCCTGTAAGAAGTGGCACAGATTTGCACTAAAAGAAATGGTCCTCATGAGAACCAGAAGCATCTTTTAAGTTTGAACTGTTTCTGTCTCTAGAGGACACAACTCCTTTAAACAACTTACAAGTTTTCTCTATATCAAACTATAGTTTACTTAGATAAATAAAAACCAGGTTTGAAATCTGGACAATACCCAGCTTGTCTGTTCCTGAGGCTGCCTGTCATTGTCTCTAGCTTAGAAAGTCCTCTGAAACTTTAGCAAAAAGAATATTTTTTTTGAATTTAATACTGATTTCATTGAAATATTTTATGGTGGAATTTGTAGATTTTATCTCATTTATAGAGAACCTGAAATATATGTTTTATATTCTCCATCCTTAAAGTCCTGGGTTAGACATAGGCACTCTGAATTCTACTTAGAAATCAGCACATTCTATCTTTAGTTCATCCCTTTTGGGCAATACCTTATCTGAAGAGGCTGAGAAGAATCAATTGATGTGCTCAATATTCTGTATTGGAATATCCACAAGTTTCTTAAGCATGTTCTCTAGCTTAAAACTTAACCAGTAACATTCTCACTAGCTCTTCTGTTATTAGGTGCCAGCATTTTTATAGCCTTCAATCACAGTATCTTTTTTTATTTTCTAAGTCTCTACTAACCAACTTCTTCAACATCCTCAAGACCTCTACTTACTTCCTGCTGTCCAGATCAATTTCCTTTATCTTATATTTTTCTACTTTATTTCTGACATGAGCTTCTGAATCAGTTTTATATTCAAGAGAAATAAACTATCAATGGATATGGGATGTCCTTTTGTATATATGTTGCTTTTATTGGATGATGAATAAAGCTACTTTGGACTGTCACAAGGTAGAATATAAACAGGCTGGAAGGGATACATAAAGAGTAGGCAGAGTCAGAGTAGACGCCATGTAGCTGCCAAAGGAGAGAGATACCACCTGAACATTACTGGGAGGCCACAGCTTAGTGGAGCTACACAGATAGATAGAAATATTAATAAATATTAATAATATAAATATATAAAATATATAATAATATAAAATATATAAATATAAGATGGAAGAGCTAGCTAGGAATATGATGAGCTATTGGTTAAACAGTGTTGTAATTAATAAAGTTTATTTGTGTTTATTCAAGTTTGGACAACTGGGAAATGAACAAGCAGCCTTTGACTACAAATGACACCAACGTGGTTGAACTACATCCACATAAAACCTGAGAGAACTTAGGAAGGAATTCTAGACACAAAAGAACAGAGTTAAGCATGGTTTCTTGATAGCAGTATTTTCTTAGGTGGGCTCTGTTTGTTAGAGGCCCCTTTAAGAGAAGGCTTCCTGACTAACAGCAAAAACTGCATGGCTTCCTGGTTTGTTCTGAGGGCAGGAACAGCTCTGACTCTTTTGGGAAATCCTTCACTTAAATGGGATTTGTGAACAGTATGCTACTAGCTTCTTGGAGTTGGAGTAGTGAACATGGCTTGCATAGGGGATGAACTTTCCTCTGCCATATTGGACTGGACAGAGCAAACAGGCAGGGTCATGGAGTTGGTTCTATCCATGTCTGCTTAGCATTTTTTTTTAAAAAAGAGCATTCCTGGTCAGAAAATGATTAAAGATATACAATAAAGCCAGATTCAGATAGAAATAATCCTCTGATTGGGTCATAGTGTGTTTAAAAAAATGTATGTAGGCTTGGGAGAGAGAAGAAAAAGAGTATAGACAGTTATAAAAATAAATAGTTTTAAAAAATAAAACAAAGTCTTTAAAGAGATAGTGAAAGTAACATAAAAGAGTACAGACAGTCATAGATAAAAGAAGTAAAGAAAAATAAGCCATATAAAGTTGGAATATACACCAAGTCTAGTTTAGGTATATTATTTTGTTTTCTTTCAATTATTTGACTATAGAGAGACATTTGATTCTGGGGGCTGCTAAGTTAAACCAATGTAAAGGTATCTTGTCTTCAAAATTTGGGTCTAAGGATATGTTGCTTTGGAAAAAAAGTTCTGTTTTTATTTCCACAAAAGATAAGAATGTGTGAATTCCTTCCAGGCTAATATGATTTGTTAGAACAGAACCCCTGAAAGTTCTCCATGAACCCTAAAAATACTTCACCCAACAAACAGCAGAAAGCAGTTTGGAGAAAACAATGCCCAAATTCCGAAAATTGTTGTTTATAAATGTTTATTTTCATTTAAAGGGTGCTGATTATAAATGGTTAAATTGTCACAGTCTCTGTAAAAAAAAAAGAGGATATAATGTAGAGATGAATACTTTGCATTGGTATAGATCTTGTTCTATTGATTCAAATTTAAGGTCAATTTTGTTACACCATATATATATATATATATACATATACACACACATTTTTCCTTTTGTGTAAGGATTATGTTTATGCATTTCATTTAAAAATGTAATGTATAATTAAAAATTATGGATTAATAGACATCTATAACAGTCAAACTTATAGTCATATCAGTTAGATTTTTTTAGATGTACAAAGATATATTTAAGATGAATAGGTATTCTTCAAACCTTTCAAAAACCTTTAGAACATGAATTTTAAAATGTTTCAAGAAATTGAACTTTTCTCAACAGTAAGACATGTCTGCTTTTGGCAGCACCAATTACTTTAGAGAAGTTGGTGGACATTGAAGAAAGTTGTTACAGAATTTGCCTTCAGTGTGACAAGGCTAGTCATTTGGGCAAGAAACTGCTCTTGCCTGAACTGCTTGATGTTATGCTGTATGAAATGGACATGAAGGCCCCACAGAAAAATGAATGCTGAACTTTTCTAAAGAAGGTGAGATAGTCCTTCAGGGTTCCTGCTTCTTGAAAGAGTGCTAAACATTCTGTAGGACACAGAAGAAAGTGGCCGACAAACTGCCAATATAGGCTAAACAACCTTTCAAATTTCCTGCTTCATGGAAAAGTCTGCCAGATACTATGGACATGTAACCTGAAGATGAATGCCCCAACATTACAGAGGAACTTTGAGTGACTAACCAGGTAGCAAGATGTATCCATCAATTCTAGAGTTTTGGAAGGTGCTTACAATGCACTTCCTGTTTACTTAGGTCATATTATATCCTTCTGGGGTCTTTGATGGAGTTGAAGAATAGTTGTAGTTTATATAGAAAATTAAAGTTTTCCTTAGTTATGATAAAAGATGCAATAGGTATGAAACTTTAGACTCACAAAGAAATATTGTAACTATAACTCTTGCTTAATAAATGATTTGTATATGTAATTTTACTATGTTAAAGTTAAAATCTTCCTTTTTATTTAGACATAAAAGGGGAGATGATGTGTGATTTCCTTCTGTGTATGTGTTGCTTTTAATGGTTGATGAATAAAGGTGCTTTGGCCTATGACAGGGCAGAATATATCCTGGTTGTAAGAGATATAGAGAGAGTAGGCAGAATCAAGAGAGACAACATGTAGCTGCCAAAGGAGAAAGATGCTAACAGAATCTTACCAATAGGCCACAGCTTCAAGATAATACACAAACTAATAGAAATTGGTTAATTTAAGGTGTAAGAGCTAGCTAGGAATATGCCTAAGCTATTGGCTAAGCAGTATTGTAATTAATATAGTCTTTGTGTGATTATTTGAGTCTGGGCAGCTGGGAAATGAACAAGCAGTCTCTGATTACAAACAATTTAGTAATAAATAATGTATTAGATTCTGTATTACTACAGGCATCACTTTTGTTTCATTTGAGGGAACTAAGGTAGCATTTGTGTCAGTCAAGAACTCATATTGTGAGAGAAAAATCGAGGATAGTTTCTCTTCCTCTAGGACTTTTCTTTTAGTAATTTAGTGTAAGATTTTGTGGGCTGTTTTCTATGTGGCTGCCATTATAGGGGGTATGGGAAGGAAGGAGAGGTAAATTCTAATAGAATTTTAATGTGGAAGTGTTTATCAAGCTTTTTATTCATGCCATGGTTGTTAAACTTTATCAACCAAATATTTTGAGGACCACTACACAAGAGTTTTCAATATGCAAGGGCAGTATTTGTTAGGCGTTTAAATTGTTGTGGTATATTATAGGTATGATGAGGGAAATGAATGAAATTTCCCAGTCAATAATCTCATGGAACTGCAATTTACACATATTTTTTTTCTAAATTCTTTCTGCTTTGTTTTGATCAATTTAACTGGAGCTGAGGTTGGGGCTCTTGGTTTTTTTTTTTTTACCACAAAACTTCAGCCTGTCCTAGTGATCAGAAGTCTCATCTAATCCTCTCTTTACCTTTCTTATAGAAATTTAGTCAAGGCTATCATTGCTTAATTAATCTTTAATGCAAAAGAAAGCAAGCAAGAGATAATGCCTGTCATTAATGTGTACTCAGGGAAAAGATGTGCTTATTTTGAGTCATAAGAACAAAGTACAACTAAGCTTGTAAAAGAACATCTGTTTTACAATAATTTATTTTAATACATTGGATGTTTTTGGTACCATTCATCACAATCTGTCAACCACTGATGACTGGGGTCACAGGTGCAATGTATTTTCCTACTGAGAAGAATAGTGAGCTCCTCTTTGAGAGGCTATATCCCATCTCTAGTGCCTCTTCCAGCTCCGCATCTTTCAACTTGAATCACTGTGGCTTTATCAGCCATGTTGGTGTTTCAACTGCAAACTATGGGGAATATTTGCCCTTGGAGGAAGTCATAAAGTGATGGGATGTAAGAACATCTAGCTCCTTCTTAGTAAAAGATAGGCAAGAATAAGAACACATTTAATGGTCACATTTAGATGTACTCCAAAACATCGGGGCTTGCCAAAGTTTCCTTGTACTTATGAGAAACCAGGAAATACAACAGTGGCTTTGAGGGAAGAGATTTCATCTAATATCTGATTGACTGTGAGATAGGAAGAAAAGAAAGATATTGACTACGTTTTCCCTGTTAACTAATTTGCTTACCAGTAATACATTATTTTTCAGAAAACTCTAAAATTGAAGTCATAAGGATAATTCAAAAAAGATATTTAGATATAACCCCTATTTATAATAATAAATCTCCTCAAAAGATCAAATTCCTTCCAGGAGTACGAGGGTAACATATGTGTAACAGAATTTTCTCCATTTATGAAGTAGCTAAATATTTTTCCTTATGTCTCCATATGATAGATTCAAATAAATATCAAGATGTAGTCAGCTTTTTTATTTATTTTTTATTTTTTTAAAAAATCTCCACCTTCTCCCTTCCTCCCATTTCCCCTCTCCCCCCACTTCTCCTTCCCCTCCCTCTTCAGTCCAAAGAGCAGTGAGGGTTCCCTGTCCTGTGGGAAGTCCAAGGTCCTCCCCCTTCCATCGAGGTCTAGGAAGGTGATCATCCAAACAAATTAGGATCCCACAAAGCCAGTCCATGAAGTAGAATCAAAACCCAGTGCCATTGTCCTTGGCTTCTCAGTCAGCCC
>LOEQ01013380.1:11812-22082 GCA_001685075.1 Bramus lutescens | reverse complement strand
CTTATAATAAATAAAAATATAATTGTTTTATCTTTTAGCTAGCCTGGCTATTTCCTGAATCCAGCTAACTTCTACATGTATCTGTGTGTTTTAAGCAAAAGTTAAATCACACATATGTAAATTATAGTGAATTAAGCCTGCCTATGCATAGATTTTTAATTTTTAAATTTTTTGTTATAGAGTTTACAGATTTTTTAATCATACTCAATATGCTTACAAATATTGAGGTGCAGAAAATTTTACACAATAGTCTTAATACTCTTGAGATAAGATGCATACCTTAGCAAAAGTTTTAGAGAGTTAAACCAAAGTCAAAAGTGTATGAGAAGAATAGTGATAGACCCCATTGGGAACAGTTTGTCCCATTACTTTGCTTTGCTCTCCTTTATATTACATAGTCAGGTGACTTTCCTGATATGTGACAGATATTTTGGAGGAAACCTTTAAACAGCATGCTAATGTGGGATAATTTTACACTGTATGAAGATATATATAGTTGTGATTTGTGTAATAACAAGCTGAATGGCCAATAGTTAGGCAGGAGGTATAGGCAGGATTTCCAAGGAGAATCCAGGAGAAACTAAGAGAAAACAAGAGGTCCAAGACGGAAGAGAAATAACACCATGTGATAGAACACAGATTAATATAAATGGGTTAATTTAAGTTATAGGAGCTGGTTAGGAACAAGCTAAGTTACAGGCCAAGCTTCCATAATTAATAAATCCCTGTATCCTAATTTTGGATCTGGTTGATGGGACAGAGAAAGATTCACTGCAGCATGCTTGGGTCTAGAAGAAGGGAAGCCCTATCCCACCTCCAGAGTCAGCTTTTAATTGAAGTGCCACAGCATAAAACAACAGTCTAATGCCACTCTTACCTATAAGACACCTAAATCCCTGCAAAACTAAATCCAGTTACGCTGAGAAACAAAGAAGGCTTAGAGATAGGACAATTTTGAGGCCTGGCTATAAATAGAGGACACTGCAGGAGGGAGCTAGCACCAAAACAGGGAAGCATGTGTGCAGGGTGTGTGCACATGGCAGCTGGTCTGCTCCTTTGCTTTCCCTCCCTCCTGCCAGGTTCAGCTCCAATTCCCACTTTGCACCCAACTTACAGATCCATCAACAATAACTTAAAAAACAAGATATTTAAACAGTGTTGCAGGGATACTAGACAAACACAAACAGGGCTTGGAGTGAAAGAAAGAGAAATCATGAATGCGGAATCTCTTTCCATTTCCCGAATTGCTTGCAGTATTTGTAAAGGACCCAAATAAGTCTACAACAAAATTATCTAACGAATATTTGAGGCTAAATTTGATTGCAGAAGCAAATACATTTGGGGCCCTTCAGGTCTGGTGCCAGGTGGAGAGGCTGGTGGCTTTCTAAGAGACATCCCAAGGGGGAATGCAAGAGTATGGAAGATATCATTTCCATGGATAAGAGAGGGCGAGAAAAGAGGAGTATCACTTCAGCCTTTAGTGGCAGAAGTCTCCAGCACTCATGGATGATCAAAGGGAGAGAGAAAGACGCAAGTCATTCAGTGGGTTGTCACCGTACTCAGTGGGGGTCAGGGACTTAGCCTGGTTAAGTGGGAGGAGAGACTTGATGCCTGGTACCAGGTCTTTCATGGACATCAGAGGTGAGAAAGTCAGAAGGCAAAGATGAAAGATGAATTCTAGGAAGGAGGCCACATCCACAGGAAAGAGTTGGGGAACAGTTACAAAATCCATTAAAGATGTGGGATTGTTCTGAAGGGAGGAGAGAGCAGGAAAGGGCACAATAACTCAGGTCTAAAGGAACTGCAAGATTGCGGCTTAAGGGTAGGATATGGAGTCTGGTAAAAAAAGCCATCTTGTATCCCTAAAGACCATGCCTGGGGGTACTTCTGCCTCCAAGAGTACCAAAGAGGTACCAGATACTCAGTGATCACTTCCTCGAACTGAGAGAAGTGAGAAAAGGGAATATTTATATAATTGCCACTGGTGGATGGAATGCCTGAAGGCTGGTGAGAAGGGAGGTGGGACAGGGTCCCAATGAGGCTTAGAGGGAGGAGCTAGGCACCAGGAAGCCCTATTCAAGTCACAACTTTTGCAGCTTCAGAGTATCTTGGTAACCAGGAGCCAAGGATTGACACAAAAACCATACCACACAACAGACCTCATGCAAAAGATATATTGGGGAGGGTACAAAATGACTGCTTCCAAGTGCAGATGGAGATAGCAACAGACCAGGTTGTGACGGTGGGCTTGGGGGTGGAGGAAGTGGGTATGATGCATTTGCCTAGGGAAATATGGTGAGAACAGTAACTGTGAGAAAAGGTCACATTGGTCATTAGTGAAGATGGGCCCATGGGCACTGAGTCATTGAGGGCAAGTTGGGGGAAGGGATGGTGGGAGCACCTGGTTCTAGAATGTGGGTGGTTCTTAGCTGACTAATATTTTGTCTGTCAAGACCCCATTTGGAAACTCCCTACTCCTGAGCTATAAAAACCATGTCTTCTTCATATACAATGCTGACATACCTTAGGGGGAGGCAACCCATGTATACAATAAAAATAAAGAAAAAAATAGCTTGCTTTAATTAGTTGCTTCCTTTGTTCAATTTGACCATCATAACTTGGGCCAGTGGTCTTTATCCTTACATCTTTGGCATTAACACAACAAAATTACAATTTTAAAAAGTAATAAAGCAATAGAGATTGGGACAAATCTAATGCCCCCTTCAAAAATTAGCATATTGTTTTATTTTTATAAAGCAATTTGGGTAGAAAAAGAGGAAATCTCTGTTTTGAGATTGCTTGAAGTTCTTTCCTATCCTTTGTGTGAATTCCTTCAGGGACTAATACATTTTTGGGTTACTTGATATATGTCCCAAGTCTTACCTTAGGCTTCTAGTCTTTGAGACTCCCTAATCTGTAGCATCTGTCTCCTTTACCTGTATGCTGTCAGGCACTCTGCTCAATTTCTGACTGATCGAGCATCTATTATGCTCAATGGCTTGGCTTTCTCAGCTGTGTGTAACATGAACAGGGCAATGAGGAAGGGACAGAGACTAACAGGGTTAGTTAAGTTGCTTTCCTTCCTTCACAATACTAAACCTGCCGAGTTTCTGGTACTGTGGAACAGATTTTGGTTTTATTTCAGTTCCCAATGGTTTCCCCTGCTCTAGTGTCAGACATGTTTCAAAATAACCTCTTTTTCCATAACAGAACCTCTCAGCCCACAAGCACTCTTGGCACCCTCTAAACCCACTTTGCATGGGAAAGCACAGGTCCTTAGAGGTCATTCTCTGCTTCTCTTGTCTTCCTTGGAAACAACAAGCTTAAACTTTAATCCGACATTATGGCAACAGGAGAAATCTGAACATAAACATCTCTTGCGTGTTTTGTTACAAGTGTTGACTTGGACCATTTAAATCTCAGAAATCCATTGTTACAGAGGAAATGCCCACTTAATAAACAAGGACCATCTTGTCAGCTCTGCTTGTAGATGCTGTGGTTTGGATTTGTACCCAATCATAGCACAGATGCTCATGTGTTGTCATAAAAACACAGCCAAATCTAGGAGAAAATCTGCTGGAGAACATGGAGAAGAATGGTAGAATCATATTCTGTATTTCAGAAAATCTTTCAGTTTTAATATGAAATGAATATGGCTTGACTGCTCACAGTGTGACCTAGAATTGATTATGTTTATGTGTTGGTTTTATTTGACTAAACCATACTCCAGCATTTATGTGTTGCAAGAGTTACATACATTTAAAAGAAATAATACAAATAAAAAGTTTAATTCAGTTGAGCCCAATGTTCGATCAGTATTAATGGCTCATTCATAGTCTTCATAAATTTCCTGTTAAATAAAAGTATCAAGTTATAAATTAGAATTATTGGTTTTAATGTAATAAAAGTATAAATTATTGTAACTTAAATAGATATATATTATTGAGGCTAAAAATAGGAGATGGTTTTTATACATGAAACAAGATGAATTACAGTAAAAGTGTGAAATCCAAAAGAATTCTTTAATAGAAAGAAAAATATGGGACTAGAGAAATGGCTCAGCCATTAAAACCAACTGTTGTTCTTACAGAGGAACTGGGTCTGGTTCCCAGTACCTACTTTGGGTGGCATACAATCCTCTATAACTCCAACTCCAGAGGATCAATGCTCTCTTCTGATATTAGATGAGGAATAATAAAGGCAAGAAGAAACCAACTTTCAACAGGAGCTTATTGTCCTTTAGTAAGGAAAATGTTGGGTGATATGTAAACATAGCACCTAGGTATAGGGTTTTATAGGCAGCAGGAGTTCTTGAGGTGAATGATTCTGTCTACAGATCTGTTCTCCAGCAAAGTTCTACTTACCAATGGCAGTATCTTCTCATGGTAGAAGAAGTGAGATTCCTTAGTTAATGAGACCTAACCATCTTTTAGGCTCACTTGTCCAGCCTTTTCTGGTGCTAGCAGATGAAGGTGGTATTGTTGTTAGAGATAAGTTCTTTCAGGGTCACAAAGAAAGAGACCACCATTCCAAGTGGAGTCAGCAGACTTGACTATTTTGGTCTGGAAGGTGGGGTGGACTTGGGGTAGGTGTGAACAGACCTGGAGAAGAAGTGAATTTGGTTTTAAGTCCAAGGAAAGTAGTGACTGTGCTTTCCCTATTGGTGAGGTTTATTTCATTGGACAGAAGGGAAAGAACTGATGTATAGAAAATGGAGGGGGGGAGGAATACTGCTCCAGGAGAAAGGGATCACTGCTCCAGTTCACATCAAATTCTTAGAGTGCAACAATGGACTACCTGTAAACAAAGGCTTCACTGGGTGGGGAGGATTAAAACTTTGCAAGGTCAGGGAGAGAAATACCTTAATTGCTTGGCCTTAACACAAGTTTGTAATATTTGACAGGAAAGACTCATATAGGATATGGCTTATGTAGGAACCAGCCATGATAAGCCAAATATGAATAGATCACCCAAAGGAAGTTCTTTACTTCCAACCATTATCACCTGCCAGAGTAGGACTCAGCCATCTATAAGTTTAATGGAGGCCCGAGTCTCAGTAGTCTACCCTGAAGCAATACCTGGTTGCAGAAAGGACCATAAACTAAGATTACCTGAGCACCACCCAAGAACAGACCATCCAAAGGAAATGCCTAATGTTCCAACTGCTGCAGATAGGATCACCTGCCAGCACACACTCACCAGGACACCCCTAGACAAATGTCAGCCAGTTTGGGGTCCTGAACCTCAGAAACCCCTCACCCCCACCTTTACTACTATAAAAGCCCAACTCTAACTAAGCTCAGGGCTCTCTGTTTATTTCTATGTGTTGGTCATGCAAAGAGACCGAGTTGGCCAACTTGCATAAAATAAAGGCTCTTTGCTTTTGCATAGGGGTCTCCTTGTTGGCTTTTGGGGAACTTCACGGATTTGGGCATAACAGTTTACAGTATTAGCATTTCCATAGTGTAGGAGGCTTCTTTATCAGGAACTTTCCTGAAGCCTGGCAGCCTGCAGAGGTTAGCTCTCAGCAATCCTGTCATTGCCAGTCCTCTTCTGTTCTCCACAGGAACCTGAATGCACATGGTACACATACACACAGAAAAGGAAACACACACACACATATGCACAATGAAAAAACAAATTTTAAACAAAGTTTAAAATCCTAAAATGCAAAGAAAAAAACTAAAGTTGTTGCAGAACATTTATTATCAAATTTAGGTAAATAACCAAAGGATATAGTAACTTCATAAGACCATTTAAAAATTAGGAATAAAGGCATGAGGATAGGTATGGCTCTATTTGCATTTTTCTACATGCCCATATCGTTATGCCAGAGCTATATGTTGAAAATGCTTTCTTTTTTTCATTGTATAATTTTAGCTTCATTGTCAAAAATCAGGTGTTCATAGGTGTGTGGATATATAAAAGGGTCTTTGATTTAAAAAAAAATTAGGAATAAAATGAAATATTTAAATTGTAATGCAATTTAAAAATATGTTCATTTAAATGGGAAGGGATTTTCCCTTGTTCTTTCTTTAATAACCAGGCCCAAGTGATGCCAAGGTTGTTTCTAGGAACTTTAGACATTTTACAATTACAAAGATCTTACTTAAAGTGTAGGAATCCTCAAACCTGAAACGCTTTGGTAATTTTCTAAGTTTATATCTACACAAAAGGATGAAATATCAAATTAAGATCTGAGTTAGAGACCTTTACTCACCTTTCAATTGCTCTCCTCACCCTGTGTGCCTCTTGGTGTTTCTGCAATCTTCTGCTGGTCTCATCACATGGTCAGCATTAGCAAAACTTAAGAGGCAAACAGAAGGATGAGGTCAGGATGAATGAGAACCTCCTTCTGGGGTCATTCCAGGCTGACTGTATTTTGCTCAAGGTTTTTTTTTCCCCTACCAGGCAATTTCTACCACACAGCTGTTAAAAGCCATTTCTATAAGCCTCAGGGTGTTGTACTGTCTGATATGTTTTAGCTATGCTCTGCCCTTGATTAAATAATCTTCAAATAACTCACTTGCATGTGCCTTCGTTGTTCTTGCTATGACCCTGATGCGCAGAAATCATGTCTTTAACGGGAAATGCAGAATGTTGTGGTTCATTTTCTCCTTCTCAATATGGTAATTAGAACATTGCTGCCCAGAAAGTTATTGATTTTTTACACAGATGGTACAGAAAGTCTTGATTCCTAAGTAGCTACATAAGGCCAATTTTTCATGTCATAATTTCATGTGACTGGTTTTTATTGCTTATTATGCACTTTTAAATGAAAAATAAGCAGATGTAAAATAAATATTGCAGTATCATAACAGCATCAAAACAATTATTTTCAAAATCAGAGAGAAAATATATAAAATATTACTTAATATTATTGTCAGTTGATTTTAAATGAAAAGTTATTTTTGATAGTTGAGTTCTTTAATACACTGAGAAAATAGTATATAAACCTATGTTAATAAAAAGTAATAAATGTACTGTACTAATGTGATTAATACACAATAAAGAAAATGAATCCAGTTATCTAGCAGGAATACTTTTCCACATCTTCTCTTCCGATAGTTCTTGAATAAGTCTTCTAGATAACATTCTCCTTATTACTATGTCATCTTCTGGTAGCAAATGCAAGCTGTCTACATGGCCAGATGTCTGTGATTGTGTCAGTACACTTGTCACCTTTTTATAAAGTATCACATGAAAAATTTTTTTATGTCCCAATAAACCTCTCAGCCAACACAATAATCCAAATCAGCCCAAATCAAACCAAATTAGAAAAAGTCCAGGTTTAATGAATGCTAGCATTCCTGAGTGGCCTTCCAGGTCCTCAGAGAGGAGATGGGATAGGAAAACCGAAGAAAAAAAAAACAAGGAGAGGGGAAAGAAAGATGAGGAAGACTGTGGAGGAGGAAAAGGAAGGCCACGGACAAGGAAAAAGAAGACCAGGAAGACCACGAGTTCATTCTCTACGGGACAGTTTAAATACCCTGTGGGAGTGGTCTTGAGCCTCTCTAAGGAGGGGTCATCATTTGGTGGACTTTCCCAGAGGTAGAATGTGTGCTGAGGCAACTTCCAGGGGAATGGAACTTTCCACCAAATATTTTAGACTCCTTGGGTGTATGGATGCCGGAGGCTGGGGGGTGAAGCCCCAACCCAAACGTCACATTTACAGTGTTTTGAAGCCATGACTATTTTAGACAATGAAAACAATGGTTTAGAGATAAAGTCCTACCTAACATAAGCCCAGATAGTCTAGTATGCAATTTATTAATGATTAAAAAGTAATAAATATGCATATTCAAGAACAGATCCAGAGAACTTCAGCACCTCTTGAAGCAATGTGTTAACTGAGCAATCTCTAAAAACACAAAAACACGCTGGGCAGTGGTGCAAACCTTACTCCCAGCACTGGGGAGGTAGAGGCAGGCATAAATCTTTGAGTTCAAGGTCTGCCTGGTCTAGAGAGCTAGTTCCCGGAAGCTAGGGCTGTTACACAGAGAAAACCTGTCCCAAAAAGCCAAAACCAAACAAAACAAAACATAAATATATGAGTAACAACAGGAAATATCTATGTAATTTACAATTATTACTTTAACAATAACAGTATGAAGCTAAAATCCACATGATACTCGCAACACATACAGAAAAACCTCCACAAAATGCGAAACTCTCTCACAATAAGAACTCTCAATAAATCAGGCACATCAACATAAAAACGACAAACAAGTCGACAGCTAATATCAAGCTGTATGATCAAAGTTGAAAGACCTCCTACACCGGGCACAAGTATTCTTGCTGAGAACATTTCAGGTTTAAGTAGAATTTGATCTTCTTGATGGAAAATCTTATATAAAATTGCCCATCTTTATTCGTTGAACTAGAGATCAAGATGCACCAACTAACTTATCATAGCTTCTTTTAACCTGCTTGCTTACACAAACACATCGAAAATTACATATATAAACATATAGGAAACATGTTAACTACTAGATCTTACGGTCCTATTAAGAAATAGTATTTGCTATGGGAGATGATGATGTAGTAAATTAGTTTGATTGTGGTAATTACTTTACAGTGCATCTTCATATCAAACACTCAGTTTATACATGCTAAATATATGAAATAAGTTTCCCCTTCCTGTGTTCTTTTCCCTCATGTTTTCATGTACTTAATTCAAAACTAAGCTGTATATATTCTCCAGATACATTTTAGATAATTTGTTTACTTAAAATGATCATCTAGAGTTAGTTTCCTGAAATATCCTACTCCCTGAGAAGTATGCAAGATCAAATAATATCATTCTATCTTATATAATCACATTAAGGCAAATCAATTATATTGCTCACCTCATTTGTTGGGGCCCAGCCTCGTCAGGTTCATATGCTCAAAGGTAGGGGTGTGTTGTTAGAAATTTTAGGCAGAAAATAAAAACAGAGGTACAAAAAAATATACAAAGATCCAGAACACATTTGGAAGGGCAACCCAGTGAATATTGAATTTGCCCTTGACTATTTTTCATAGGTTTTATATGCCCCAATCCAAAGAGTAGGAGAAAGAAAAAAAAAGACTTTTTTATCAAAATGCTAGGAACAGTGATCACCTTTTCAATACCTAAAGCATCAAGTAACCAAACGCTAGGTCAAAACATCCTGTTCGTAGACACATCCTGGGTCAAACCTCCTGTTAATAACCTTGAAGGACAAGAACAGGCCTGAACTCTCTGTCCTTGGGTCAAGGTGGAACGAGTCCACACCTGTGGGTTCCAACATTTATTCACAGTTCCAAAAAAAAATTTAGCCACACTGAAAATGGATTAATAACTGCTATTCAATCAGGGTGGACAAATTACCACAAATCACATGGAACAATTTTGCTTATTATTTACTCAAATATGAAAGGATTTTTGCAGATCCCCTCAAATTCAAGTTTTTCTCTTAATGTTCATTGAAAATATTCTGATATGTAAAGTCAGTTCTAACACTGAGATTTTGAAAATAATTGTGTTATATAGATAAAATCTATGAGCATAGTATGAAATATAGATTAAATGAGTTTTAGCAAATCTTTTATATATGACATAAAGTATTTCCATTAAAATTCAACCAAAACTCCTTTGACCAATGTTATGTTTATTCATAACTGAATTCATTAATCATTTTCTAATCACCAAAAGTATCAGGAGCAACAAGGTATTATCAAGTGCCTCTGAACACCAGGAACAAGCCTTTATAGTCCCAATTAATGGAAGCCTGCATTAACACATAGTGAACAATGTCATATCACAATACAACATTGCATGTGCTGCATCTTGAGAACCACATGTGAGATCAATCATGTGACCCTGGGTTTACCAATACTGTCACAATCAGATAAGCAGTATTATTATATTCTATATTCATATTTCTTTAACAGAAAGAAAGAAGAATGGAGGGTGGGAGAAAGGAAGGAAGGAATAAATGAAAGAAGGAAGGAATGAAGGAAAGAAAGAAAGAAGGAATCCATTCAATGTAACTCAAGATAAGAATATTATATTTAAAGCTGACATGAAAAAAAACCTAGAACAAAAACAAAAATCATATTAAGAGGCCATTACAGGTAACAGTTTCTCAAATCTCCCATGGAGCAATTATGATAGCCTTCTGAGTTTCTATTTTTTTACATATATATCTTCTGCACTGTGTAGTGAAAGGGGACCTGGCCTGTTTTTTGTCCTGCCCATCTCCCGCACGGCTAGCTTATACCCCAAAATAACAACACACAAATTGTA
>LOEQ01013379.1:13197-25300 GCA_001685075.1 Bramus lutescens | reverse complement strand
TCTATCTATCTATCTATCTATCTATCTATCTATCTATCTATCTATCTTCTATCCCTGTTACTATGTTTGATTGTTCAGTACCTGCAATGAGCTAACAAGTGCTTAGTTTGAATATCTTCTAAAAATTATGTTTTAGTGATTTGCAAAATATTTAATTTTAATAGATAGAACATTATTTTTTATTGTTTTTATTGAGCTATACATTTTTGTCAGCCCCCTCCCTTTCTACCCTCTTTTCTTCTACCTTCTGCCATGTCCTCATGCTCCCAATTTACTAATGAGATCTTGTTTTTTTTCTCCTTCCATTGTAGATCCATGTATGTCTCTCTTAAGGTCCTCTTTGCTGTCTAGGTTCTGTAGGGTTGTGAACTGTAGGCTGTTTTTTAGATAGAACATTCTTAAAGTCAATGAGTATTTTCTAGAAACAAGCCAAATGCTTTCCTACAGAGTGTTTGAATCCTTTCTCTCTCATCCTAATCTATTTCTTAAATTTGAACTCTATCAGTAGATCTTGTCCTGAGTAAATTGGGAGCATAGGGATCATTGGAGATGGTAGAAGGGGAGGGGAGAAGAAGAAAAGGGAGCAGAGAAAAATATATAGCTCAATAAAATCAATAAAAAAGTTAAAAAACCTTAATAAAAAAGGACTACAAAAGTCATAACACTTTCACAAAATGCTAAAAGAATTTGAACTATACATAGAAATTAATCTATTGTATGTATAACTAATACATATTATATGCATAATAGATTATTTTCTATATAATAAAAATTTTGAACTCTATCTGGAAAGTTAAATTTCTGTGATACTTCTCATTGCATGCAGTTTGTCTACCAAATTGCTCATACAATTTTGTTGAAATATATGAGGCACATTTCTGAAAGTGAACCCAAAGAGGTCCTACTACCATTCTCTAGTCTGTACAAGGCTGTAAAGAAAAAGGAATAGTAGCATAAAGAAATTACTTAATAGAATGAAAACTAATAGCATCATTTATCAAAGTTCAATTAGCTCAGTAATCCAAATGTTAAAAGAAGACATAATAATATCAAAAACATGGCCATTCCCGGGGATGAAAGGCCAAAGATCTCTGGTGAGTACAACATGAGACATGAGTTGCCAATGGACTTGAAGTCCTGAGATTTCTTTGATTGTTTGTGTGGCTTCATGTGAAGAAGCCTGGTAAGAGTCCACCCACTAATGATTGAGCCTGTTAATCAGGTTGTTTAATTTTGGACGAGATGATGGAAAGCTAAGAAAGTCCAAGGGATTAAGACCACAACTGAAGTAATTTTGTCTAGCCATTGTGGGGTTTTGAGAAACTTTATTTATAAAAATGACTTTGTGTTAAGAAAGATAGCAATTTATTCCTTCTCTCTCTCCCCTACAGATATTTGCTCATTACTAAATACAAACTCACCTAGCTCTTTCCCAAAGGTTTGAAGACTGTCTGGATGCAAACCTTTGCAGTCAACCACAGCCAGTGCTGCTAGCAAATGGAAAGGGGAGCGTTTCAATTCTTACTTGTTTCCTGGGAGATTCTGAAATACAACTTCAAAGTATTAATTACAGTCACATTTGATGGAACCAAAGGGCAAACCATTGTGTTGATTCAGTTTCACAAGGGACCTGAGGTTTCTGTGAAATTTAATTAATTTTCTTTCTTCTGTAGGTTAAGTTACTATAAATGGAGACTGGATTCCAACAACATGGGCTTCCCCCTCCCCCACCACTGAATGAGTTTTGCAAAGTTGCCTCAGAGAATTTCTCAGTTGAAAAGGAGAGATATGGATTGGTAGGTTTTACATTGTTCTTAAATACAAAAATTGTGACGGCATCAACACAAATCTCTTAAGACTAATGGGAAATTATTTATAATCACTAGCTCCAAAAATAGTGAATATAAATATTTTTGTAAGAAAGGCCAGATTGAGCTTATTTACCATTTTCACTATTAATTCTTTGTTACTTAAGGCAAGTCCTCTGGAGTAGTGACTTAATTATAGAAAGGTCTGAGACCTTCCTCAGTCATGCTGGCCAAGGGTACATTTCATTGCTTGTGTTATCCACTCATGAAGAAACACTCTGCTGCACCCAACATGAATTCTACTTAGAACTTGGGGTTCAAAGGACCGGAGTTTTAAGTTTTTAAATGTTTTCTTCAAACTTCTTTGTTTGCTGTTTGGGGCCCAAGTTTCTGTACTTGTAATGTTAAGTTGACAGGCATAAGTAAGTCAATGCAACAATGTTACGTATGCATTACAATTCATTAGGTAAGATTTCATTATGTCTTGCCAGAAATTGCATCTTTTATTCTTTTTTCATGCTGAAATGTCCTAAAATTATTTTTTAATGACCAATGGACAACATCAGGGAGCATTTGAGAATGTTCCTTTATTGATGAAATACAGACAACTATTTGTAAAATTTATTTTTATTTGTTGTCCCTTTAAATGCCAATGTCATTAGTATGACATATATTTTAAGTGATATGTCTGAATACAAATACGTATGAGAGGGGAGTGCGAGTTCAGCTTTTCATTGATAATAATGTCTGATCAGGGCCAGAGTGGTGGCTCATTTGATAAAGGCACTTGTTGCCGAGTCTGATGATGTGAGTTGAATTCCAAGTACTTGCTTGATGGAAGAAGAAAAACAACTTCTCCTAGTTGTCCTCTGATCTCTACACACATGAACACACATACAAGAAACAAATGCAAGTATAACAATTTTAAAACATTTATTTCTTTTTTGTGTATTGATGTTTTGATTTCATGCATGTATGTGTACCACATGTATGCCTGGTCCCTATAGAGGCCAGAAGAGGATATCAGATACTCTGGAAATGGGATATGAGATGATTGTGAGCCACTGTGTGGGTGCTTGGAAACAGAATCCAGGTCCTGTCCAAGAGCAGTTCTCACACTGGACCTCTGAGCCATCTCAGCAGCTCTGTAATGAAAGAAAATCACGATCAGAAAGGGTCGGAGGAGACTGCTTATGGTTAGGCATTTCTATCCAAATGCTCCAACCCAGTTTGTATAGTCAATACAAATTGTTTTAGTATCATGTATATAAAATCATATTTGGGGGTGAGAATTCAGGGCCAACTGTGTCCTTTGTTATATATTTACATCTACTCTATCCTGTTATCACTCATATTTGCCCCGTCTCTTATCCTCTGTATGGGATTTGGTGAGATTAGCTTTCTACCAGGTATATTTTTTCCATACCAAACACCCTGTCTCTTTAAGTGTGTACAATATTTTGTTTTTCACTTAGTAAGCTCTTGCTCTTGTGACCCTGGTTGGAGCACTCGGTCCTGGAGCTTTCCTTGACACTGGAGACAGAGACAGTCAGATCCTTTTTTTGTGCATGTTTGGTAATCAGTTTTCAACGGCACTACAACATAAATGAAATTCTGTTTTATTTGTGTGCTGAAGAGTGTTTATCTCCCTCAGACTTTCAGACTGCACCTTGCTCTTCCACATCTCATCCATAATTACCAGGTCACTGCTTCTTGGCCAGGGTATATGATAGTTTAGTTAGCAGAGGTGCAATTTCTTCCAAAATACTCTTAAAATTTTCATTGTATTTTGACATGTCAGCTATCAATTAAGGAAATATCCTGGATGCTAGAATAACAAAATGATCCAGGAGTAATATTTTAACCAAATAACTCTTCTTTAGATTCTTAGCTCCTGTCAGCCTAAAGGAAGCATTCTTGGAGTGAAACTGGGATATTTTCTTTTGTCTTTTGCTGAGTATATCTTTCATAGAGACATCTATCTGTCCGAGTAAAGTAGGCATGATAATCTAGCACATTTGAGTACAGTTCTCTATTTTTCATGGTTCAGCAGGATTAGGATGAATCTTTGATTCACTTAGTCACTTAATTCTAAAGGAACAACGCATTGTGCAAACAGCCACAACATTACAGATTTTTTTTTCATTTATTCGGGGGACCTTCTATTCTTTGGTGAATTTTAGTAGCTATTATTATAATGATGCATCTTCTCTTAGAGATACCCAGGTAAATTGAGTATAGACAAGGATCACCTTTATATTCAAGCAAATCATGAGAGGTCAAGAGGCTGTAAAACAAATCAGTTAGCGTTACATCCAAAGGATTCCAGTTTACACACTGAATTTGAAGGTCTGGTGACTAGAGAATTTATTATCAGAGAGTACGATTTTCTGGGTCCAATATAACATATGAGGAACCATCATGCAATGTGCAAAATTCTCAGTCACCTTGATTTGCTTCCCATGAAATATTTTCTTTTTTTGCTATTGCTGAAAAATTGGGATAAAAGATATTGGAGTTGCATTTTAAATATCATAACATCTCAAGCATATCATGCATATAATTTTTTTATAATGAGCCTTTATTTTCAATCATGCACAGTATTCCTATTCCATTACCACTACCCGGTACTCTCTAATAGGTTCTTATTATTTCAGGAGTTTCTTAAAATAAAATCCTATTGTACATAATTTTTCAAAATTTGATTTTCCACACACCATAATGCCCTTAAGATCTAGATAATTTGTTGCATGCTTTGATAATTGATTCCTCTTTTTAATTGGTATAGTATTCCACAGTGTAAGTACATTGAGTTTATTTAACTACCCCATATACTTAATATATTTAGTTATTTTCATTATGTTTTACTTTTCATGGCAAATGATTTAGATTTATATTTACTTAAGTTGTAGTGCAAAAGTTGATTTTGCTTTGAAATATCTCCTGAACTCCACAACAGAGCTATTTGTCCCATTTATGAAATTCTCAAGGATCTAGTGTTCTGATTATCATTATCAGCTATTTTGTTTACAGTTTGGAGGTGTGTATGTGTGTTTGTGTAACATGACAATAATACTTAGGTGATACATACCAAGATTAGAATGTATCTTTTAAAGTGCCTATAAAATGTCTTTAAAGAACCTAATACATCTTCATGAATATCTTCTGAATAAAAAGATACTTCAATGTACCAATAAGTTCATGAAGTTAGGATATGTTTGTATTTTCCATACTATGCTAGCATTTCCATAATGCTTTGAATGTTATAGTATCTTGAGAAATATGTAAATTATTAAAATAATCCAGAGAAACCTTTTTAATTTTATTTATTGATGTCATAATGACATTGGCTGTGCTTTGAGCCCTTTATCAATAGGTGGAAGCAAACAATAAAAAAGATATTGAATAGTTGATTTTGGGTATGCACACCTATAATCTCAGAACTTGGGAGGTGAAAGAAGGAGAAACTCATTTTGTGTCCAACTTGGGCTACACAGCTAGATTTTGTTTCAGAAACGAAGCCAAACCAAACAAAAATAAAACAAAACAACAAAATGTGTACTAAGCTAAGGACTGATTTTAGCCCCAGAACCGATGGCTTTTATGTGGGCATGATATTGGACAATTTCACTTTGACTTTTACAGCTTTTAGAATCTTCCTTTGTGAAAGGAAGATACACCTTCCCTGCACACTTCCGAACATGTGCTGAGCCCGGCATTTTTTATTGGAAACATTAGAAAAGACTTCAAATCATTGTGTATGGGTATGAGTGTGTGTGTGTGTGTGTGTGTAGGTACCTATGGAAACCAGACCAGCATGATGGAAACCCTGGAGCTGGAAGTACAGGCAATTGTGAGTGGCTGGATGTGGGTTTGGGGAACCAAACTCAAGTCCTCCTTGCTAATAAGGGTAAACCCCTCTCAAGTTTCTGGAAATGGCTTTTGAAGACAGGACTCTTCTACAAAACAAGCCTACATTCTTGTGTTTAGTGATTACCTTGTTTTTGTTGTTCAAATAATGATTTTAAAGTCACAATTTAGTTGTAGTCAAACAGATGTAAAGAAAGCTTTCAGTTTAAAACGTCAAATTCTGCTTTTAAAATACATAATATTTTTTGACATAGCTTAGAAAAATTCAAAATATTAAACAACTTAAATTCTAAGATATGATATATGTTCTGATAAAAGATTTCAGAAAATAGATATTGCTAAATATTTCATCAAAAGCAATAGTGAGACATTGACATACTTTTCTATAGTTTTCTACTCAAAGACATTTCCATTTCTAACCTTAGAGTCATAGCTGATTAGGTTTTTATAAAAGCATTAATCCAAATGTTAGGTTGACTTCTAGGATGTACCAGAATGTTCTAGTACTTTTGGAAATTTTTGTCCTTTTCAATACTTTTAATGTTTATTTCTAATTTGTCTGGTGATCATTTAGGTACCACTTCATAGAACTCACTGTAACATGAGGTGCCTGCTTGTTGGGGTTTCAGTCTTGCCCAGTTCCCACAGCCGGTAACCCCCAAAGAAATTACACAGAGGTCTATATTAATTATAAACTGATTGGCCCATTAGCTCAGGCTTCTTATTAATGCTTATAACTTACATTAGCCCAATATTCTTATCTGTGCTAGCCACCTTTTTTGGCAGGGCAGATCACACCTTCCTTCCTTGGTGTCTCGGCAGGACTGGGGAGGAATGTGCTTCCTCCTTCCCAGAATACTCCTGTTCTCATTGCCCTGCTCCACTTCCTGTCTGGTTGTTCTGCCTGTACTTCCTGTCTGGCTACTGGCCAATCAGCATTTATTTAAAATGTAATTGACAACTCATAAGTTATTTCAACACTAAAATTTAATTAAAATTCATGAAAAAATCTCCAGCAGACATCTCATGTTTTATAGAAATTCTTGAAAGTTCAGGTGAAAAAACAAGAGTAATTAAGAATTTATCTGCAAGACGTTTAAATGAAAGTATCGGAAATAAAGGCTTAGTGTAGGTTAGGATGAAACACAACTCCCCTTGAAGTTGCTTGTAACAGAGTATCCATTTATTTTTGAACTACTTCTTGCAGATTATCACTCAGCCATTAGGCTTTTAAAAGATGTATTTATGTTTATATTAGCATAGATGTTTTGTTTGCAAGTATACGCATGCACCATGTGTATAGTGCTGTCAGAAGCAAGAATAGGAGGGTGTTGTATCTCCTGGAACATGAGTTATGGTTGAGACCTGTCACAGGAGCTGGCAATCAAACCTATGGTGTCTGGAAGAGCAGCCAATATTCCTAACCACTGAGCAATCTCTCTAGTATAGCACTGAGCAAGTTTGATTTTTTCTCAAATTTGCAATACTGTCCCTTTAATATTTAAGGATATGCTTAATAGATACTTATATAGCTTCAAAAGGAGAAAGCTCTTACAGTATACCACTGTGTCAGTAATAACTTATTCTAATAAACTTAGAATAACAATTGTGAGATATGCTTTTGAAAAGAATTATAAGTTAGGATTTAAATAATAAGCAATATTTCAATTTGTTTAGGCCTATAAATTTCTTAAGCATATAAATTATGAGCTTGAACATTCATTCAGTGAGTGCCCATTAACTGTCTATTGGCTACTACTGCATTAAAAGCATATATTGAAGAATACTCTTGGCTTAATAAATGTAAGACTTAATGTGTTGTTTTCAAAAGCATTTTCACTGAGACAGGAGAAATGCAAATCAGATGTAATAAAATACAACATGTCAGATACTAAATAAAGGTTGCTTTGGAAAAATTGCAAAATGACGTCTGACTGGATGAACTGTGTGCATGTGGAATGGATCATGTGAATTAACATCTTAACTCATCTTCAAGGTGAAGTATTAGAAATACATGTAAGTTGAGGAGAATAAACAAACCAAGAGTGCATAAGCTTTAAAAATAGAATATCAAGTGTGTAGGAGGAGAAGCATAGAGAAGTTTAGGATCTGTAGAAGTGCTGTCTGGAATGGGAGTTGACAAAAGGAGCAACTCCTTCTGGTAAATCAGCAGGTTCATGCTATCTAACCATAAATTTATTAAGATAGTTAAAACAATGTAATTAATTAGGAACTATAATTTTTAGCACAAATATCTCAATAACCATTCATGTACTGTCAGTAATTTTTATCAGGCAGATTTTTATATAAAGTGTTCCAGAGACTACAAGTATATTAAAAAATGGGGCTAATTACATGACTAATGCAAGTGAAATTCTAACATTTAATTCCTTCACTTAATCGGGGTTCATGAAAATATAAACTTCATGTCCAATGCCCTCCAATGAGAAATTCCTCAACTGATTTTTATCCCTAATGTAATCAAGAGTCCTTATTAAAGTCATCAGAAGAGTAAAATTTGAGAACATAAAATTCTGTCAAGAAAGGGAAGGAAAATGAAATCTATAAAATTGGAGACAAGAGCATTTGCAAGGTGTTTTATAATTTCAGAGAGGTGTATCATAGACAGCACAAGCCTTCGTGTGTTTTGCCATTTCTGCTTGTGATGCAATACAAATTCCTGAGTATTATTTACCTTAGTTTAAAAACTATTAATGCACACTTGCCCTGATTTCCAGGTACATTCAATATGGCAACATAAGAATAAAATATTTAGCACACAATGGAAGCAAGGTGAATGTTAATTTCCTTGTCTCTTTTAATAAACATTGCCTCATAATATCTTTGTGAAATAGACTTTATCCATTATTTATCACTTCCCTTGTCTACTTTTTATGAACATGATCTCATAATATCCTTGTGAAATAGACATTATTAATTTGTTTTCCTTATAGGATTTGAGGTTTTACTCAAATAACCTTTCACTGATGTAGTAGGGGCTACAGCAAGTAATAAAACCAAAAAAAAAGATTTGTTAAGATTGCAGCACGGAGTTACAAGAAAGATGGACAGTGAACAAAGAAATAAGAAACATGTATAGTAGCTTTTAAAACTTCAATAATTCACTCAAAACAAATATCATTTACATTGTTTGGTTTTGCTTTGTTCTCTAACATGGTATTCCTTTTTGATCTACCACTTGATATTATCCTTATACAATCACAGCCGCCAGTAAAAGTAGAGAAAGTAGGTATTTTAGTTACTTTTTTGTTGTGCTGATAAAACATCACTACTAGAAGAAATTTGTGGAAGAAGGAGTTTGTTTTGGCTTATTGTCACAGAGTAGGAACCCATGGTAGTGTTGGTGACATGGCTACATGTAACTAACCTGTAGTGATAGGGGAGAGCAGGCCTGCTATTTTTCTGGCCCAGCTCCTGCACAGCTAGCTCATACCCCGAAATAACAACACACAAATTCTATTCATTTAAGCACTGCCTGGCCCATTATATCTAGCCACTTTTTGGCTAACTCNTCACATCTTGATTAACCCATTTCTAATAATCTGTGTATCACCACGAAGTGGTGGTTTACCGGGAAGATTCTAACCCACATACATCTTGGGCCGGAGCTTCAGGCGTCTCCCTCATTGCCTTCTTCTCAGCTTTCTGTTCTGTCTACTCTACCAACCTAAGGGCTGGCCTATCAAAAGGCCAAGGCAGTTTCTTTATTATCCAATGAAAGCAACACATAGACAGATGACCCTCCTACATCAGCAACCTGAGCAGGAAACTGAGAACTCATATATTCAACTGTAAACATGAAACAGGAGGCAAATAGAAAGTGGGCCAAATCCATATACTCACAGAGAGCACTTGACAAGCAAGCTCTGAATAACCTGAATTCTCTCTACAGATCCTACTCATTGAAAGAGCAAAACTGATTCCCACAAGTTGTTCTTTGACCTCAAAATGCGTACTGTAGGAGTAAAGCACCTGTATTTGAACAAGCACTTCAACCACTACTACCACCGCCATCACCAATACTATTATCATCACTACCATTAATAATAATGATGATTTTGATAATGATGATGATAATGATAATAAATGAAAAAAGAACTTTGTGGCTGGAGAGATAGATCAGTGGTTAAGATACCATACTACTTTTGTGGAAGATGAAAATTTGGTTTCCGGAAGCCATGTTGGGTTGATCACAAATGGCTGAACTCCAGACCTCTGTAGACGCTGAAACTTCTAACTTCCACAAACACCGACACTCACCTACACACACTCACACAAAACACATGCACAGATATATAATTAAACGTAATAAAAATCTTTAAAAAACTATTATGTTCATCTCAGAATTAATGCCATATTAGCATCTAGACTAGCATTTAACCAGTATTTGGTTAATCTGACCTAGATAAATTGATACATGGTGTTAACTAACCTAATCCTTTATGCTAAGAAAATCTGATTTTGTGATTAAGATTATTTTTCTTCATATTTCTGTGTTTCCAGAAAACTTATGAAGGTCAACCTTTAATAGGTACTTATTTATAAAGTTAAAAAAATCATAGAAGCTGAGACAGGTGTATTAATGTGAACTATACAGAGATAATCTTTGGAAGACAAAACTAAAATTTATGATGTGTTAATAAAAGCACATGCTGGCTTTAAAGATATTTCTATACAGTCATGCTAGATGCTATTTCACTCCACATGAAGAATATTATACCATTCAAAGGTGGTAACCTCTGCAGACATGTATCCTCAACTGTATAAGGACTCAAGAAATACAGTATTGTAGATAAGGAACAACGAAAAGTTTTCTTAAATAAGAAATATAAAATTGGGAACACAAGTTTCTTATTAAAAAGGGAACCAGCTATAATCAAAGAGAAAATTGAAGAATATAATTTTGATCTAAAAATACTCTACTCATAGACTGGATTGCATTTATGAGAAAATTTGAACAACAAGCATTTCAAGAAACAGAAAATGAGTAGATGTCAGTGCCCTACCTTATTATGTTCAAGCTTCCTTGTCTGGTTACTTTTGACTGTTCAGTTCTAAGTTTATGAAAAATATCTCTAAATAGATGAGTATTCTGTCATGATTAAGTTGCTTTGTGAGGGAAGTTTTCTCCACCTGAAATGTAAACTTATATTTACATGGATGTCAAGGTTTTTAAAATGTGTTTTAGATAATTGCATCAAGTCATAAGATGAACTTACTATAGAAAAATAGATAATTCATACCGTACCTGCTTTTAAACACTTCAGATACAATTGAACTCAGCCCACTCAAAACCTTGTTTTCTTCCTTGTTCGCCCCACATGGAGTTGTTTTGTATAGTATAAGACAACTCTTCATAACCTTAAGAATTCAGGATGATTCTTAAGCATGATCTTCCTATTGGAACTGCTGAAGAAAAAGTTACATTAGAGCAAAGTTTCCCCAACAGTTTCTGAAACTAGGACAGCATGAGACCTTTGTCAGCATCCTTCATAAACAGCAAATGCACCCTATGACTTGCCTTGGAGCTGCACACAGATGGGTGGAGAATGGGGAAACTCTGGGAAAGTTAATGTCCAACATGTAATATAATATTCTAAATTAAAATATGGAGAAATAAGTTAGAGATAAACATGTTATAGTAATTAACAACAAAAAAGATGGAAATTATTTCTTATTGGTCACAGATCACAGTTTTCCAAGTGTTATGGGGCAGAGACTGTTTCTTAAGTGATACAACATGGACATTACTATGCTCAAAGCCTGAATTCAGTATAAGCAGAAATAGGAAATATGTTTTGTCACCTACAGAGCATCATAAATAGACAATTTTTATGCGACTTCATGAAAGAATTTGAAAGAAAATATGCAGGTGTTCTCAAAACAAAATGGTATAAAATATCTATCTATGTATAGAATGAGTATGTGAAAAAATGAATTTTGTGTTTAGTCTTGAGTCCCACTGCAAGGCACGTCTTTATATCAACGACAACATACATTCAAGTCTGGAAAACTCTGAAATTTCACATCGGTTCTGATCTCTAGTATAGGAGTTAACAGTTTATTCTGTACACCCCCATTTTAAAGTGAATTTTCAGAACTTTATTATTTCTTTACTTGCATGTGTGTGTGAGTGTGTGTGTGTGTGTGATTGTGTCTATGTGTATGTACACATAGTGGTGTGCAAGTGTACTTGCCTATATGGGTATCTGTAAGGTACCATCATGATGTCTTCTTTGCTGTACACCTCCCATTTCTTATTTTATTTTATTTACACTTTTGTACAAAGTATTTTCACCATGTTTCCACTTCTAACTCCTTCCAGATCCTGATGTAGGAGAGTCATCTGCCTATGTGTTACTTTAATTGGTTAATAAAGAAACTGCCTTGGCCTTTTGATAGGA
>LOEQ01013379.1:0-11205 GCA_001685075.1 Bramus lutescens | reverse complement strand
CACACACACACACACACACACACACACACACATATATATATACATACATACATATAGGCATGTGTGTGTCTATATGTATAAAATGAAAGTTCCAGATCTGGGTTCACCTTATACACTAATAGTCTTTATCTATACTAGGATGTAGGAATTACAGGGCAAAGCATATATTTTAGACTAATCTATTTTAGAACGCCTTTAAATTGTATCCAACCTAACAGTTTTATTAAATTCCTTGATTTAAAGTCTTGCTGAATTATCCTGTGATCTACAATTCTCAGGTGAAGAGACAAAAATCCCATCAAGCTGAGGAGATGGAATCTAATTCCCACAGAACAAAATGTGCTTTTAATAAACTGTGACAAGATGGGCTGGAAAAAGAAAAACATTTAGGAGGCAAAAGATCCAGGTGCAGACTAATGAAAACATTCAATCCATGTGTCACAACAAAATAAACCAGAAAGGAATATGGGTACTGGCCTCTCAAGAATACATCTTGCTGGCCACTACAAACTCACCTGGAAGAGCGGTTAATCTTAGATAAGCATTTATCTTACAAAGAAACACATTGAACTGGCTAAAGGAACAGACTTTGAATGCAGCTTCACAATGGACGCATCCTTGCTGGAAGGGGATTCATTTTACAGCATGGAAGGTTGCATTACACAGCATAAGGTTATGAACACAGCAAGAAGAGTATGTGCCTGTGAGCTGCTTTTGATTTCCAAATTTTGGGTTTTTTTGAAAGTGAATTACATATTCTGATTATAAGAAACACAGTTATACAGAGATAGAGAAAAATGTTGAAACTTAATAGGAAGTAGAATTAAGGACAAAGTAGATATTTATTATTGACCTTTGTGTACAGTCTTCCTGAACTATATCTTCATATTTTGTTTTGTATAATTAAGCTAATTTTTTTCTAATACTGCTTCTATTTCTCTTAACAGAGTAATCAAGTTTACAAGCATATTTATAAAGTGCTAGTTTAATCATTGATGTTTTTTGCTTTTTATTTTTAAGATTCCAATTTGATTACAATATTTCTCATTTCCCATTCTTCCTTTCAGACTCTTCTCCTCTCAGATTCTTCCTTTCAGACTCTTCTCCTCTCAACTCTCCATCAAACTCACGACTTTTATTTCTCAGTTTTTTTAAATATGAATTGTCATTGCATCTATATAGATATACACATAGGATATATATCCCAAAATATAACCTGCTTGGTCTATATAATAGCATTTGTATGTACATTTTCAGGGTTGCCATTGGGCACTAAATATCAAATTGGCGTAGTCTGCCCTGGAAAAGGCCACCTCTCCCACTCCCGGCTTTACTCACTTGCCTGTAGATCTTTGTGTAGGGTTGAGGCCTCCTGCTGTTCTTGATCACGTTTAGCTTGTTCAATAGTGACTTCCTTGTTCCTCTCACATTTGGACAATCATCCTGGTGAGCCTTCATGAATGTAGCTTCTGATATTTTTGGTAGATACAATTTCACAGCAAAATCCCCAATCCTCTGACTCTTACAATCTTTCTGCCCCTCAGGTGAAAATGTGTTTTGCAAATGTATCCCCTGGAAATGGGGTCCACGTTTGGTGGATTGTGGTTTTCTATCAGTCTATAGATAAACGTAGTCTTCACCTCTCATCAAAAATGTTCTTCATTTTTTTCTTGCTATTCATTTTGTTTTTATTTTATTTTATTTTTCCATTCAAAAATTTACACTTCCTCCCCTCCTCCCAATCCCCTCCTGTTCCTCCACTCCCCCTCCTCCCTCCCCCTCCTTGGTTGAGAGAGGGCAGGTCACCCTGCCCTGTGGGAAGTCTAAGGCCTAGGGAGTTGCACATCCATATAGAGTAGGGTCCCCAAAAGCCAGAACATCCTGTGAAAACAGGTCCCAATGCCTTTATCAATGGCTTCTCCGTCAGCCCCTTTTGTCAGCCACAATCAGAGTCCGGTTACTAGTGTACGAGCAAGTCAGGGACAGGTCGACCGGAACCACTGCTCCCATTAGACAGGCACACTGCCTCAGTTGGTGGACCAACCCCTCGCCGTCCTGACTCCCTTGCTCGTCTTCTCCCTCTTTCTGCCCTTCAACTGGACCTTAGGAGTTCTTTATTTTAAATATCTGTTTTGTTTTTAGGTGTGTGTGATTGTGTGTGATTGTGTGTGTGTGTGTGTACACACGTGCAGGTACCTGTGGAGGTCAGAAAAGGGCATCAGATCCCCTGGAGCTGGATTTGCATGCACTTCTGTGCCAACTCACATGGGATCTGGGAATTGATTTAGGCTCTTTAGAAGAGCAACAGTGCTCTTATCTGCTTAGCCTTACCTTCAGCAACAAGAATTGATATTCCAATAGATTTATGCATCTTAATACCTAACTGTACTTTTTAATTGTGCACTTAATGTTTCTTTTGTAATTAAGCCTTTTTATTTGTCAGTTTGTATGTGTATGCCATGCACATTCTTACCCTCCACCTCTCTGGTCCACCTCCCCTTCCTTTCCAGACTCTCACATTCATGTCCATGCATGTGTTTTGTGATCTATTGAGACTGACCTGGGCCATCTGTGTGATTATGAGTTTGGAACTCTCCACTGGAGCCTGCCGGACTTGGCAGTGAGATTATGACTAAGACAGGGATTCCCCCTCCTCTAGAATCTGTCAATAGCCAAGATAGAGGATATCACATCATGAGCCTCTCTCTTCCTTCACCCATGGTTGATAGCGACAGACTTGTATAAGTACTGTGCAGGCAACATCAGTTGTTGAGAGTTCGTAATTGCCATGGTTGTATCAAATCTGGGAAATGACATCTTGCAGCTCTTTATCTCACTGTTTTTTTCTGCATCATCCTTTCATCCCTCTTTCATAATGTTCCCCGAACCTTACAGGAGTTCGTAAAATGTCTTATTTAGGGCTGGGCCTACAATCCTTACTAATTTCTCTGCATCTTGCAAAGCCACGACTCTGTGTTCAGCATGGCTCACTCACAGTAAGGATAGGCTCTCTGATCAAGTGTGGGATCTGTTTCGTCTATTCTATGGGTATCAGGAGTAAGTATTTAGAAGCTCGATGTTATATAAGTTTATTTAACCGTTCGTAATCAGTTCTCTACATGAGCCCATTACAAACCCAAACCCAAGTGGTTAGTTGTACTTACAGTGCCGGACATTGAACCCCACCTCTATGCAGAAGCTTCAAATCTAATCAAGGGCAGCTGTTACACAGCTGTCTGTTGCATACAGGCCATATCGTTCCTTCCATCTGGTTTTTATTCTCGCTCACTTCTAGTTTACTTGGATGGGAGGTATCTTGCCTCTATAATGCATTCTTTCACTACATAACACAGTTTATTTTCAAAGAATATATGCTTTTAGATTAAGGGTAAGATATTTTGAATTCTCTGGTTCACAGTCCCAATTGTCTTCCAAATGATCTGCACCTCATGGACTGCTTATGAGAGTGTTCCTTTTCCTGGGAGAAAGATGACACCGACAACCACTTTCAATCTCTCATTAGATTTCCAAAATTATTTTTTAATATTAACCTATTCCAAGTTGAACTGATTTGACAACATTCTAATATAATTTCCCTGCTATTTCAGCTTCTTAATTTTATTTTTAATCTTTCCTTTGGTTATTTATTCTTCCCACTGCCTAGTTTATGTAGTTACCTTCAGAGCTTTTTGTCTCTCACAGGGTTTGCTTTTCTCCTTTCTTTCCATTTCTTTCTCAAACATAATTCTGCTCTTCTAGCTGTCTTGTGTTGGTCAGCATTCTGAAACTGTGTGCATCCCTGAGACAAACAACTTAAAAAAATTAAAGGTTTACTTGAGTGCACGGCTTCAGAGTCTTACATCCATGGCCTTCTGGATCTTACTTATTGAGTTGCATCAGAATATCGAGGTGGGAGGAGTCTGGAGGAACACAACTGTTTTCTTTATGACAGCCAAAAGCAGAAAGATAGGAATTGGGGAAGAGGTATCTCAATAGCCTTTCAAGGACATACCACCGAGGACCCAACCTCTTCCCGCATGCCCTAACTCCTAAAAGTGCTGCTGTCTCCCAATAGGACTTGCAGACAGCCAGGTCTTTTGGCATTTAGATGAGTGCATGTGTGTGTGTGTGTGTGTGTGTGTGTGTGTGTGTGTGTGTGTGTGTGTGAACATAGGTATGTTTGTATGGAGAATAAAAGTCATTGTCCGGATTCTTTATTGTGGCCCCACTTCAGATTGTGGGACAAACTCACTGTTTGGCTGAATGGGCGGGGAAAGCCTTGAGATCTTCCTGTGTCTGTTTCCTAGCACCAAGACTATGAGTGTACACAATAGTGTTCAGTTTTCGATGTGGGTACTGAGTATTCGAACTCAGGTCCTCAAGCTTGGGCAGAAAGCGCTTTACTGACTCAGTCATCTCCTTGCCTTAACAATGAAAACATAGCAGTATTCTATTCTTTTTCCCAAACAGTTGCAAGGCTGTTTCACCATGATCTATTCTCGTGATGGTAGTATTAAAGCAATCATCGTCTTTACAGATCATTATCTGTGAGTGTTTAAAGTAACTCACTCAGTCTCCTCTCTTTTTCTTTGTCAGTATCTCTTATTTCCTCTTACTGATGAGCCTGTGACCTCCCCTCCTTAATAAAAGCATTAAGACAGCACTTACTGCCTTTGTAACCTTCCACAAAGTCTATTAGACCCGTTTCAAAACCGCATGACCTTATCTGACTGCAGGTGGAAGGGCAGACTTCACTGTATCTGTATTCTTTATTTCTAGCGTGCTTTCAGCCTTGAAGCTTTGGTGTAGAGGTGGAGACCTGAAGCCTCAGTCAATATATTGCACGCACAGATAATCAGTTGCAAAATGAGATCCCCATTTCCGCTCTACACTCCTGATTTTTATCAGTGATTTTCTCAGAGACCTTTTGATTGCAGGAAACAAAGCTTGTTTTTATGGTGTTTCAGTTTTTCTCTTCTCTGTGTGTGCTGTCTTCTGTTTATTTCTTTATACACAGTGAGGAGGCTTTGAGAAACTTGAGTGGTATGGTTGTGAGGCGTAATAAATCAGCTTCACCACCTCATATTAATCTTTATAGTTTCTAGCTGTGTGTAAACACTTTACTCATTTTAGAAAGTCACATATGTACGTGCCATCTTTCACCTGGATTTTGATCCTAATTATAGTGTGAGTTAGCAAGAAAAATCCTGTTACACCTTTCCTGTAGTTTCATTATAACCTCTGATTTGTGTACTTCACTGATGTGTGTGCTTGCATTTTGTTTTACCATTTATAAGCAAGTACCTTCAATGACACACTTTTTAAAATCTTTAAGTTCTTGATCATTGAAGTCCCATAGACTCTAAAACATCATAAGTGATTTCCAATCCTATTGGTTATTGCCAAGAGCTAGATTGTGAGACTCTGTTGATGAAGACACCGACATATTTGCCTAGAGTCATAGAGCAATGGGGCAAATCCAGCTGGTCCAGCCCTAGAATCTTCATCCCTACTGGCTAGCTTTCACAGTGCTGAGATGTGTTGCGCGTGCCACTGAGGGATGAAAGCATCAGTCTCATCCAGCTGTGAATGCTGGGAGCCACTCGGGAAGATATTCTCACTGGTGTGATAAAAGCAATAAAAGCATAAGTTAACCAACTACTTTGTGATAGGTTTTAAGGGCTTTTCCAGAAGATGGAAACCCGGGCTTGCCCCACCGTCAGGCCAAGAACATGTGACTAGACAGACCATGAACCTCTGGTGGAGAACCAATTACTGTTTTCTTGCTGTCCTTATACCCCGAGATTAATGCATCTCTCAAGTTTCATCAGAAAAGTTTCTGTTTACAATAGAAAGAGATTAATGCATAGACCCACAATTTATCAAGGCATAGAGAATAGACTGTGGAATATTCAACCCTGAAGAAATACCTATATCACAATCTTATTTTCAACAGTTAGACATCATTGGGGAAGATAGTTTGGAAAGAGTGGAGCAGCCATAAGTGGTTGATGGTTATAAGAAATCGGTGTCTTATGAACACAGTTGGGTAGCTGTACATGTAACTCAAGGCTGTGACAGTATGTATGAAACCTGTGTAAGCTAATGCAGACCAAAGAGCAACATGGAGAAGGGAGGTGGGAATGAGTCCTATTCCTAGCTAAGGAATTACTGCAGAAAGAGATGCTATCTTTAAGAATGTAACCTCTGGTAAGTCGACCACTCTCCAGTGGAAAGCCACATATATAGGCAGGACAAACTCAACTTGATGTGTGACAAAACAGAAAGAGAGGACACAAGGTTGAGGAGGGAAGGGATCATTGATCTGGAAAGAGTTGAGGGAAGAAATGAATTTGCTTAAAAGACATTCAGTGTATGAAATTTTCAAAAAACTACTAAATTAAAAAAGAATATGTATGTATGTTTGTGTGTGTATGTATCTCTCTCTCTGTGTGTGTGTGTGTGTGTGTGTGTGTGTGCGTGGTGTATATACCTTTAATTCAATTCCTTGGGATGCATAGGTAGGAATTTCTGTGAGTTGGAGGGCATTGTGGTCTGTATAGTGAGCTTCAGGCCAGTCAGAATTATACAGTTAGACCCACCTTTAAAAAAGAACAAGCATATGGTCATGCAAAATAGTAAGAATGGCTTTCCCCTTTTTATTGCCACAGTTTGCTACAGATAACAGTATTTGTTGAAGCTAACTCTGAATAAGCGTTGTCCACATAGGACTTCTTTTCCCAAGTGAATAATCAGTCATGAGTCTGGCCTCCTCAGTGCAGGTACTACAGCCATGATGAGGGCTGAGGAGTGGTTGGTGAGCAGGAAGAACAGTGGAATGGATGAAATGATCGTGGCTAGCACTCCTAATGACAGTTAAGTGATGTGCTAGTAGCACATTCATGCTCCAAACCATCCTCAGAAAGCTGTTGTGCCCGGCAGAAAAGCCCTGAAATATTAGGTGGCAGTTTGTGAACATGCTCTCCTCATTTCCCTGCCCACTACACTCCCATCACACTATTCTACCTCTTAGTAATGAAAAATTCCATTCTTCAGGCACTTGAGTACAAAAATCTCTGGATTACCCTTGACTTTTCCCTATCTTATCCCATATGTAAGCCATCAGTAAACCCGTGCAGTCAATGTTTAAATATATCTAGAAGCCAAGCATTTTTTTATCTCTACTACTACCATGCTGCTATGGGTTCCCATCATCCAGCTACTGTCCTTTGTCCATCAATAGTGTACTATTATAAGTTCATGACTAAGCAAGTAAAAAAATTGTTTGTATTGATCACTTAATATTGATTTAAATGTTTTGGTCATCTATTGCTGTGATAAAACACCATTGCCCAGAGAAGCTTGAGGAACAAAGGGCTTATTTCATCTTATATTTTACAGTCCTGAAAGAAGTCAAACATCCCCCCCAGCAATGCTGAAGCATGCTTAGGCAGCCCATTTATATTGGGATTCACTGTCTGAGTTAATAAGGATGACTGGTCAGGATTCTTCCCCATCGAGATATGAACTCAGATCACCGGATTCAGAGTTCAGAGCATTAACTGGTGCATTTTATAGTCCTTCGTGAAAGGAAATCAGGGTAGGAATTACGGGCAGGCACCTGGAGGCGGGGACTAGAGCAGAGAGAGAGAGTGCTGATTGGCTTGTTCCTTCTGGCTTGCTCATTTTGTTTACTTAGCCCAGGACCATCTAGGCCCTTCCACATCAATTATCAATCAAGGAAATTATCCACAGGCTTGCCTACAGGCCAATCATATGGGGGCATTGCTTCAGCTGAGGTTCGCTCCTCTTGACTGACCCTAACTTGTTTAAAGTTGATAGAATCTAACCAATACATGAACTTTCTTATCACTTGAAAGCAAAATTTCCCACAAGTTATCTCTTTGTTTTCATATGAGTGTTTTTGAACATTATTTTTGCTTTTGCGGTGCACATTTATTTATGTTGCCTTGCTTTCCTCAACTGAATCCCGTACATGATATTAAAAATTACATCTCCCAAAACAGCTATTTCCTTCACAGTGTGGCATTCATATAAGTGAAAAGCACTGAGTTCAATAGCCGTGTTCTGACTAAGAACAATATTTATATACTATGATTTCACTAAAGCTGCTTTGTGACTGCTAGAAATTGAAACAAAATATCCATAGCAAATGGACGCAAAATGATCAACTCAATATAAGCAACTCCTAAGAGTAAGTCTATTTGGGAAGTCCATTCAACTTATCTATATACCTTTGAGTGAGCTGCAAGATTACATAGGCATTTGCATTAATTTAAAAATATTGGTGTGCTGGGAAACCAGCGTTGCTGTATCCTTTTTATGCTGAGCATAAATTCGCTGTATTTAGTTACTGCCAGACTATCAGGGATAATGGTAAAGTTAGTTAAAGTGAATGGTTATTTTTCTGGGGATGAATGGTTATATTTTAATTTTCACCCTCGGATTGAGAATAAAAATCAAATCCCCAAGCCCTTTGCTGTCACTGCTAATGGGTAGTGCAGAAGCACTGCACTGAATCAGAAGTGTAACAAGAGGGGGAAGGAAAATGGGGCGACCTGTTATTCCAGCCTCTACCCCCAACAAAAGTACTGGAAGTCTTAGTTTTCAAGAAATTACACTGTTCATTTTATCACTTGACATCAGGCTGTTCTTTCTTTTCATTCTTTCTAAGTGGCAGAGAAGTATTTCCAGTCCCAAGATCTAAAATGGTAGAGGTACAAAGCCCTAGACTTCATTCAGTATTTCAGGTTCCAAAAGTGTGGGAAGCTCGGTGGTTTTCAAGGATCAGAGATGACTTTCAGTGGGATGCCATCTAGAAGGATGTGGCATTTAAAACTCAAGTTAGACATGTGAATGCTACTTTTGTTCAAAGCCTTTTAATGTATGGTGGGGTGCTGTCTTAAAAAGACACTAATATATTTCTCTGTGATCCCAGTTAATTCTCATGATATTAGACTGTTACAAAACAGTGAGTAATCTCTTCTAATCTCTCTCCACTTTCTTATCTGGCTGGGTGACACTGTCATACCTGCTCCCAGCACACCCTTGTGAAGTCACCCACCTTGGTGTTTTCACATCTATGATGAAGTAATACCGTGTCTTTGAACCATGTCTAGACCAATATGTAAAAACTTCTGTGGGTATTATATGACCTCATATATTTTGTTACAGCTATGAAACATGGTTAGACTAAGAAAAAAAAATGTCTGGGAACCAAACAGTTCCATTGCCTGGGAAAGCTGTACTTTGTCTTTTTAAACCTGTTTCCTTTTTTTTTTCTATCAACTAATGAAAAAATAGGGGTAAGCTCTTCCTGGTGGGCCTCTTGACTAACACAGATTCTGGGCAATAAAAGAAGTAATTGGTAGAGAGGCAAGTAAGTAATCAGAAAACCCAGAATTCAGTAAAAGAGAAATGGTATTTAAACTAATGAGGTGCACTGAAAAATGAGGCGTGGAACTTGTTTTCTTATTGTCTTCTATAAAGCTTGAATTTAATTCTTCAAATATAAATTTCATAGTTTGAGCAGCTTGTGAAAATCACAATATTTGACCTTTAAAACTAATGATAAGGTCAGGCTTGGGAATTTAGTCACTGGTGATATGATTTCATTAAAATATCTATGGAAGCTTGGTTTCCTATTAACATAGGGAAAGCTGAAAGATTTTTTTTCTCCCATTTCCAAACAGAAGAGCTACCCCTAACGTTTTAGATGTTATTTTATTGTGTCTGGTACACAGAAACTCTTCTTTTCCTAATGTGTCTAAAGAAACCTAAATTAATACAGCTTTGGCTTAAGACCATTGTATACTATTTTTACTGGACGTTTCTAAATCAATTGTTTTATTTATGGTATATACTTTATCATAATATATGGAGGTTTGTTCTTCAGATTTGTCTGTTTGTTTTTGACTGGAATGGAATTCCCAGCCATATTATATTTCAAATGTTAAAGATGCATAAATCGAATAATTAAATGTAAGTCTTACTAAAGAGTTCTTTTAAAACTGCTTTCTGTTTCAAATTTTTTTTCCTACTATAGTGCCAGTTTTAGCCTGAGGAAGTTTCAAGTGAAATCATTGGTCTCAGTATGTTTATCTTATCCATTTTCTCTTCAGATTTTAACTTCTAGTTCATCAGCGATACAGTCATATGCTGAGTGGCTTTCATTCTCCATACAATACAATATACTGACTGCATTTCATTCTGACAGCCCTGGGTTTTGGGAGATGGTCCCAAGACTTTATGGTCCACAGATTATGCGCATACTAGGTTGGATTTCTCCTCTTTCATGGCACTTAGTTCACCTTGCTAGCTTCCCTTTCTCTATGGGACACATAAATAGGTTTTGGACTGATGATTTTGGACACAAAAGGTATGTACATAGATTTAGTATTTACAGGTCTTTTCTCTTCCTTTATTCACCAGATGGATTTACAGGCTCTATGGGACAGATAAACAGAAGCATACAAAGTTACCGTATATGCTTTGAATGTGATATAGTGATTTAACTTGAGAAATACATGAGCACTAAGTATTTGAGACTGTCTATTAAAGGCGAGTGTATACACACACACACACACACACACACATTCCAGTGCATATACAGACATAATTGTTAAGATTGTGTATCTGCTAACATACACATACAGATATACACACAAATAGACACATACACCCATAGCAAGTATACACAGACAGACAAATACATACAGAGATATACCCACAGAGACACACATACAGATGTGGTGATACGGGAGAGGGCCTGTTTCTCGTCTGGCCCAGCTCCTGTATGGCTAGCTCATATCCCGAAATAATAATATATAAATTGTATTTATTTAAGCATTGCCTGGCCTATTATATTTAGTCTCTTCTTAGTTAATTCTTATATCTTGATTAACCTATTTCTAATAATCTGTTTATCACCATGAAATGGTGGTTTATCGGGAACATTTTAATCCACATCCATCTTGGGCTGGAGTTTTATGTGTCTGCCTAATTCTGCTTTTTTTTCTCCCAGCATTCTGTTTTGTCTTCTCCGCCTATCTAAGTTGTCTGTAGTGACAGGGGAGAGCATAGGCCTGCTTTTCATCCTGCCCATCTCCTGCACAGCTAGCTTATACCCCGAAATAACAGCACACAATTTGTATTCATTTAAGCACTGCCTGGCCCATTATATCT
>LOEQ01013378.1:9345-20362 GCA_001685075.1 Bramus lutescens | reverse complement strand
AGATAGATAGATAGATAGATAGATAGATAGATAGATAGATAGATAGATACAATTACCAAACATAAATATATTCAGTTACCAAACGTGTGTTTGTGTAGGGGTGTGTGTGTGTGTGTGTGTGTGTGTGTGAGATGTTTGGTGTTTGAATTTATTAGCTTATTTTATGTGAATGAGTGTTTGGTCTGCATGTATGTCTGTGCACCAAGGTGACCAGAAGAGGGCATTGTGTTTTCTGGGACTAGAGTTACAAATGGTTGTGACCTATCATGTGGGTTCTGGTAATCAAATCCGTGTCCTCTGAAGAACAGCCCATGCTCTTAACTGCCATCTCTCTCAGCCCAGAACACAGATGTTTAGAGTATGCTTTTATGACTCACTAAATTTCCTCAGTGTCTGTTGTAATGTGTTCCCTTTCATCTCTGATACTATTGAGTTCTTTATCTCTTTTTTTCAAGGTGCCATAAACTACTGAGAAGAAGATGTGTTCTTTAGTGTTTGAATAAAATGTTTTGTAGATGTCTGTTAGATCCTTCTGAACTATAATCTTATTTAACTCTAGAATGTCACTATTTAATTTTTGTCTAAATGACTTATCTATTTGTAACAGAGAAGTATTGTAGTCACCCTTCTATCACTATTTGGGGTTAGTCTGTAAAACTTCATTAAGGAATTTGAGTGCCCTTGTGTTTGATACATAGATGTTTCAAATTGCAATATCCTCAAGGTGAAATTTTCCTCTAGTGAATATGAATTCCCTTAATCTTTTCAAACTAGTTCTGGTTTGAAGTCAGATATCAGCACATCTGCATGTGCTTGGAATACTATTTCTCTCATAGGAACTTTTCACAAATATTTTTTGTCTTAATGTAGTATCTATCTTTGATTTTTTGCAAAAAGATAGATCTTATGTTCTAATCCAGTTTGTTAACCCATACCTCTTTATTGGGGGAATTGAGAACATTAATGTCTAGAGCTGTTTGTGAAAAATGTGTATTACCTGCTATTATTTTCTCATAGTCATGCTATGTTCTGAGAGATTCTTTGATTAATAATTCTGGAATTATTTGTTCTTTTGTTCTCCTGCATGAGTTTAATGATGTCTTCAGACTAAAGTATTTCTTTCATTATCCTCTTACCTTAGTGGTCATAAATCTCTTCAGCCTATTTTTATCATGGAAAGTTTTTCTTTCTTTTTTAGTGAAAAATGATAGTTTTACCGTGAGCCTGTAGTCTTTTAGAGCTTGCAGAACAACCATCCTGATTCTTCTGGCCTTCATAGATGCCTCTGAAACGTGGGTGTTACTTTGATCTTGTTGAGTTGTTTGGTCTTTCCCTTTTGCACTTTTAGTGTTCTTCCTTTGCTCTGTATATTTAGTGCTTGTGAGGTTTCAGAGAGAAGCAAATACTCTACCATGTCCTTTGTATGAAGAGTCTGTGATGTCTGGTCAGCTGGAGCTGAAGATTTGACTGGGATTAAAGAAGACCAGTGTAACATGAGTGCTGGCTTGTTGGGGTTTCCGTCCCACCCGGTACCCCACAGCCGGCATGTCCCAAAGAAAGTCACACAGAGAGCTCCATAAGTTATAAAACTGATTGGCCCATTAGCTCAGTCTTCTTATTAGCTCTTTTAGCTTATATTNGGTGGTCTGGGCTGGACTGGGGAAATGGGCTTCCTCCTTTCCAGCATTCTCCTGATCTAACCTCCCCGCCTCTACTTCCTGTCTGGCCAATCAGCGTTTTATTAAAATACATGATTGGCAGAATACAGACAATTCTCCCACACCAGACCAGAACCTCCAAGGTGGTTTTGCTTTGCTGAGACAATGGATGCTGGTCAGCTGAAGCTGAAGAATCAATTGTGATTAAGAAGAGGATGTCTTCTGAGAAGTGTTTCCTCAAGACCAACACACACAATCTGTGTTACAAGGTGAGCATAAAATGATGGAAAGAAAGCATGTGGGATTTTCAATTTTTGTCAAAATTTTCAATGTATTTTTTTTTACTCAAAGTAATTTACTTAAAGCCAGTCTTCCCTGATATATTTCTTTAGGGATATTTTGACAAAGTTTTAAATTCTTAGATTCATATCTTCCTTGAATAAATGGATTGGATTGCTAGAAAGCTTTGCATACAGCCTGTGTTAAAGGGGAGTAAACTGACTGGGGAATGGAAGTGTCTCCATGAATATTAAAGAATTTCCTCATCTCTCACTTAGAGCTTGCTTGAAGCCTTACTAAATAAAGCGTAGCTGTTTAGGTGTTTGTATTACAAGACAGAAACTGGAGAAAGTAGTACATGTAAATGTGTCACATAGGCAATTAACTTTGAATGCCCTAAGAAAACTTCCCTATACCGTCAGTTTTTCTTTCCCAGATATCTGAGATTAACAAGACTATGGGGGAACTCTGCTTGGCCTCAAGGGATAACTTCATATTGCTTACTTGAAGGACATGTACCCTGGGGTTTAAACCAAAGAGTGTTTATAAGGGTCCTCAAGGACACACACAGACACAAACATACATATAATACATACATGCATGTGTGTGTGTGCGTGCGCACTGTAGTGTTACTTGTATATATAACACATAGAACATGCACGCGTACAAACACACACACACACACACACACACACACAAACGCTGTCATGTTACTTATATATATGATCTCAATATCTACTCACTTTTAAACCTATTTCTTTCCCACATCCTGTCACCTTATCTACCCTAACTATTCTTTGTCTTAAATGTCTTCTGAATCTTACAACTCTTTTTCTCCTGCATGAGTCCGCCAGGATTTCTGACTCAGACGGCCACAGCCGTCTATCTTACTCACTTGTCTTCTGTCTCAGCTGTTACAACCCTTTCAGCACTACAGCAAGTGACCTTTATCAGTCAGAAGATGCCGTTCTCTTACTCTAAACCTGTCAAGAGTACCCTATTGCCCTTCTGAAAAAGTCTGTTGTCATGGCCTATGAGTACTGACATAGCTATAGACAGGTTATTTCCCTCTCTATCTTTCCTAAATGCAATTTCAGAAATAGAGACAGGCAGACAGACAGACATACAGCCACTCAGTTTTAGTGCTGTATTATGTATATTGATGAGACATCCATTTCAACAAAGTAGGAACAATACTGAAGATCATTGTATAAAAATATCAAAGAGAACCAAAACAATTTGGTAAAATAGTACAGTTACAATCTTCTGCTGGACTTTTGTTTTGAATTTGAAACAGGGCCTCACTATATAGATTTATCTGGCCTGAAAATCTATATAGACCAGGCTAGCCTCAAACACATAGAGAGCCAGCTACCTCTGTCTCCTGGGTGCTAGGATTAAAGGTGTACACCACCACATACAATTTTAGGCAACCTTCATTTCTCTGTGGGTTTCACATATAACATGCAGTTTTGATACAGATGCATGGTCACCCTTTTAATTCCCATAGCCACACTACTGTTTCAATGAACCGATCTTTTCTAAGTTCCTTAGATGTGGCTTGCTTTTTGTCTCCCCTTGTCTTTAACAGGCTTCTTTTCATACAGTGTTTGGTCTTGGAAAAATCTTTCTGGCTCACACACCATCAGAGTCTCTAGCAGCACAATGCTAGATGTACCCAGAGAACAACGTGTTTCTACATAGTATTGCAAAGTAAGAGATTTCACTTTAATGAGTTGACCTGCAAAGCTGTGGAAGGCCTGCTTCTGACTTGGAATTCAAGCACTCACAGAGTTTTTAAAAGCTTAATAATCCACTCAGGATTCAGAATCTATCTGGATTGGCTGGCTTGTTGTAATAAGCTGTGCTTTATGTACTATCTTGCCTTTGAGTTGTTCATTTGACTTTATTTCTTCTGTAGTGATAAGGTATTGGTTTTTCATCAGCAGGCACAGGATAACACACACAAAGGAGAGGGAATAACAAAAGAATATTACAATGTTCTCACCCAGCAATGTGAAAAGACTTCTGCTCTCAGGATTTTAATTTAAAGTTTGATTTCTTTCTGTTTTATATGTGTCATGCAGTGTTGGGAGAGGGTGCTTGTTCTTCCCAGCCACCCAGCTAGCTTAGATCCAAAATAATTACACAGAAACTGCATTAATTAATTCACTGCTTGGACCATTAGCTTTAGCTTCTTATTGGTTAATCCTTACATATTAATTTAACCAATTTTTATTAATCTGTATATCACCACGAGGTCATGGCCTACCAGCAAAATTTCAGCATGTCTATCTCCAGCAGTGGCTCCATGGTGTCTCTCTGCCCTTGCCTTCTTCCTCTCAGCAATCAGTTCCATCTTTCCCATCTACCTAAGTTCTACCTTGCTATAGGTTCAAAGCAGTTTCTTCATTTATTAATGGTAATCACAGCACACAGAGGGGACTCCCACATCAATGCAGTACATGGTTTAACAGTGTTCCAAGGAGAAAATACCTGTCCAAATGATGTCCTGATTATAGAGATTGAAATTTGTAAAACTTTAGACTAGCTTAAACTATTCCATGTCACCTTGATGTGATAACTAAATGAAAAATGACTGCTTCTTCAGTGGAAATGAAGAAAAGGAAGTAACAAAACTGAGCAAAATGCTTTGTTCCAGGAGGTGTAGAGGACAAGCAGGTGTTCTGTCCTGTGAGTCTTCCGTCTCTGGCTTAGGGATAGTAGTTGCTCAACAAATAGTTACGGGAAATGTGGGCCTTTCTTTTAATGGGAAATGTTTTATTACATACGTAATCTTCTTTGTTTTGTTTTGGTTGCTCAGAGTCCTGTGTTTTCATTATTCTGTCTTCATAGAATTTGTCTAAAAGTATATTTTTTCTAGTGTGACCCATTTTGTTCATACTAGTCTTTTTTGTTACATACAGGCAAGTCAATGAAACACAGACATTTTTGACTTAAGTTGATAAATTAAAGCCTTTTGGAGGCACAGGACCACTGGTGCTATTTTATTTTTGAATATGTATAAAAGCCTCCTGAATCCTGGGAGCATCTATTTACAACACAAGTTATGCTTTACTGAAGCCAACATCTCTCCTGATGTTATCCTCTTAAAGATCCTGTATCTTCAGTGGTCCTGTGTCTCCAAAAGACTTTACTTGATCAACTTAAATCAAAGATGTCTGTGTTTCATTGACTTGCCTATATGTGACAAAAGAGACAAGTATGAACAAAAAGGATAACATAGATAAAATACAATACTGGAAAATCGTATAAAGACAGAATAATGAAGACACAGAGCTCTGAGCAACCAAAACAAAACAAATAAGATTACACTGTAATAAAACATTTCCCATTAAAAGAAAGTCACTAGAGCTGATGATATATAACAAATAATTAAAATGCAAGCAACAGTCCATTTCAATTTCTCTAAAAAAGTGTTGAACGGATACTTCCAGACTCCTTTGGCAAAGTTAATGCTATCTTAATGCCAGAGCTAGAGAAGAATAATACAAGAAAATAAAGTTTAATGTCAATATTCTTGATGAAAATACTTAATGAAATGCCAAGGAAACACTATCAAACTGAATCACTAATACATTAAAAGGGATATCTATCCTGATAAATTTTGATGCATCCATAAAATTGGATTTAGCCTTAGGATAAAAGGATGGTTCAAAATATGCAAGTCAACAATTATGGTGTATTACATTAGAAAATTGTAGGACAAAACTATATTATCATCTAAATTGATACAGAAAAATGATTTGACCATATTCAATATAACATTGTGATAAAATTCTTAGCAAATTATATATACATACACATATATGTATATGATATTGGATATATACAGGATGATATGACTATAGATCAATTGAGATATATGAGTAAAGTTTCCCAATGGAATAAAAGTCATAAATATTAAACCCACTGTATGTTTGTATTCAGTGGTGAAAGCTGAAAGCCCTTGAAGACACAAGAAAGATATGTATTTTCTTGCCTTCTATTGAACACAAGATCAGGAGTCTTAATTACAGCAATTAGACAAGAGAAAGGAGATACTAGACTTCTAAACAGAAAGGACTCAAAATTGTCACTATTTGTTTAGGGCATGAGGTTATGCATAGAAAACTATCTGGTGCATTCTTTCCTTCTCCGGCCACTAGTAGTTAAAGGCTATTCATGACCAAGCTAGATCTTCTTGGTTCACCCAGCATTATCTCACAACACAACTTGAAAAAAGAAAGTAAGTTTAAAGGTGGTAGAACACATGAGAAAATAAATAAGGGAGGTTAACAAAGGGTTAAGGGTGAAGCAGTGACTGGGACAGGGTACCGGAAGAGAGAAAAATGTAATAAGTGGGTTAGCCAAAACTAAGTGTGTATGAAAAAAAAATTATGGAAGCCCATTCATTGTACAGCTGCAGTGGCTTGAATGAAAAATGGCCACCCATAGAATCAGATATTTGAACATTTTGTCCCCAGCTGATGGAACTATTTGGGAGGACTGTGAAACCTTTAGGAGCTGCCGTCTTGCTAGAAGAAGTATGCCACTTGAGGAGGGGAGTTCTGAAAGTTCACAGCCTCGCCCGCTTTCAGATCTCTCTCTATCTCTCTCTGTGTGCCTCTCTCTCTGCCCCCCCCCATTCCTGATGTGCTGATGAAATGTGGTCGGTCATCTTTCTGCCCTAGAAGTCTGTTACCATATCATCCTTCACTATGGACTCTCCATCTAGAACCATGAACCAAAATAAACTTCTTTCATACCTCACTTTTCTTTATTGTATTTTATTGCAACAAGGATAAAGTAACTAATACAACATCTTTAAAAGAGTTCGAACATAATTACCCTGCATGAGTGGATCATGTTGTTCCAAGAATATGTAAGATATTAAATGAGAATTAAGGTACAAGATACAAGATACCTCCTAAGTGTCACTGGTTAGAAAGCCCCCAGAGAACCATCACTTAAAGAAAAAACATAAGCTATTGCCATGCTCATGTTTACTCACCAAAATTCGATGATTTGTCCTATTTCTTGGCTACAGAATATAAAAGACATTAACTAAGAAACTTTCTCCCTGCTGACTATTTTCGTTGGTGTTGGTGCTGTTTTATATAACACTGGAAGGTGGCTATAAGCCACTGGTGGAGCAAAGATTTTTGTGTTCTTACTTAGCACTAGACCCTACATACTATAATACTTAGTGCCCCGGCAAGATGTGCCTATCAGTAGCGGTGCCATAGTGGCATGGCTGTTATGGGGTAACTAACTATTTGGTGGTTGGATTTGACCTTGCATCACAAGAGGGAATTCCATGCTTGGTACTGTAATCTCATCACAAACCCATAGCTGGGAGGTTTTCGGATAGAGTCTGTTATCGTTGCTTTGCTAAGTAATTTTGTCAAATTGTGTTCTAACTATTTATTTGTATCAATAGACATGAGCTGTTCTGCTGTTCCCAATCATGGTCAGAGAAGCTTGTTTTTTATTTGTCTTTTTTACAGTGGAAGGCAGTGGATAAGAGATGCATAATTTGTCAAAATAACAATAAGAGACTGAGTGTTCAGTGATAAGTTGGGTGTCCATATCAGCCTCACCATAACAGAGGCTCAAGGAACATTGCAAAAGAGAAGTTAAAAATAATGTAAGAGCCAGGTGGCAGGTGGCTCTGGATTATATAGGAAGGAAGATACAGGAGCAAATCAAGAGGGGCAAGGCTAAAAGCAAGTTTCTCCCACGGCTTCTAATCCACTTCCTGCTTCTGGGTTCCTACCACATGCTCTTATGTTGGCTTCCCACAGTGAAAGACTGTGATCCAGACATGTTAGCAATAAATGCTTTCTTCCCCAAGTAGCCTTTTGTTATGATGTTTTTCTCACAGCAACAGAAAGCAAACTAAAATAGAAATAGGTTCATGGGATACTGCTGTGACAGATTTAAACATGCTGTTATGGGGAGGATTGTGGAAGAAATTAGGACTGGAAAGGCTTTTGAATGTTCAGAGCTTAATGGGTTGTTCTGTGAGAGCTTAGAAGATAAGAATGCTATTGGAGATGAAGACAATGAAAGCCTGGCTTACAAAGTTCATAGAGAAGTTTGAGGGCTCCTGAAAGACTCTATCAGGGTAATTCATGGATGAATTTGAATTAAGGATCTGTGGTGTCAGGATAGTCAAGATGGGGAAAGGACAGAGACAGAGAACAAGAGATATCTTAATTGATGAAGCCATTATGGGACTAGCAAGAAATCTGGCACTAGAGAAATTCCCAGGAATCCACAAGGGTGAACCCAGCTAAGACTCTAAGCAATAGTGGAGAGGGTGTCTGATCTGGCCTTGCCCTGTAGTCAGATTAATGACTGTCTTAAATGTCACGATAGAATCTTCATCAAGCAACCGATGGAAGCAGATGCAGAGTCCCACAGCAGAGCACTGGCTGAGCTCCCAAAGTCCAGTCAAAGAGTGGGAGGAGTGAGACTATGAGCAAAGAGGTCAAGACCATGATGAGGACACCCAATGAAATAGTCTACCTGAGCTAATGGGATCTAACTGGACAGGGAAGGAACCAGCATAGAACCAAACTAGGCCCTCTGAATGTGGGTGACAGTTGTATGGCTGGGGCAGACTATGGGGCGACTGGCAGTGGCATCAGAATTTATTCCTACTGCTTGTACTGACTTTTTAGAACCCCTTCTCTTTGGAGGCATACTTTGCTCAGCCTAGATATAGTAAGGAGGGCCTTGATTCTTCCCCAAAGCAATGTGACTTACCCTTTCTGAGGAGTAGATGGGGGTAGGGGAAAAGGAGGAGGAAATGGGAGGAGGGGAAGGAGTGGGAACTGGGATTAGTATGTAAAATGGAAAAAATAGATTTTTGTTGTTTTTTAAATAAAATAAAAATAAGGAAAAAAGTTACCACAAAAAATAAAAAGAATCTGTGTATTCTGCTTAGCCAAAGAATCAGTTGTCCAACAACGTGGACAATTGATGCTGGTTAATTTTGAGAAATCAGCATTATCTAAGAAGAGACCAGAATTATGGAGGTAAAATCCAAGAGTATTTCCTCAGGGTTAGCACACAGAAGCTGTGGTCAAGAGGGGGCCAAGGCTACATCTCATATTGGTAGCTGAACTTAATAATATGTAAGAGTTTCCCATGTGGTACTTGTTCTGAAGGTCTGGAGGAATCATGGAAAGCCATTGAGGTTTGCTCCTATGAGAGGACAGGAAAGCCACTGGTAAAGGTACAACCACAGTTACAGGGAGACTCCACAATGGAAGGATCACAGGGAACAACTGAGGCTTGGCAACATGAGAAACTAGGAGAGGCCATTGATGAAGGTAAGGCCCCAGCTGCAGTGGAAACCCCAGGAATGAAGATATCACAAAGAAGGGCCGAGACTTGGCATCATGTAACAGGATCAGAACTCCTAAAGAGAGGCCAGGGTGCTCTTGGTAAAGGTGCAGCCTGTGGAGACTCAAGTGTATTATAGATGCCAGAACTATTAGACACCCAGCAAGGACAGAAGAGACCGTGGGATAGAGATTTTGTGCTTGACTGATGTGATGTGTGTGTATGTGAATGTGTGTTAAGTGCTATATGAACTGCTTCTATATGCATTGAGGACAGTATCTCTGACAGCAATATATCTAAATATTTTAATCTTTAAGAAATACCAGCAATACTTCTGTTTTATTATAACTTTAGTCTGTAGATAGGATAGAAAATTTCTTTAAGTTACAAAATGTAAATGTAGGACCATGCGCAGAGGGAGCTGCTACGCTGCCAATACCAAAGGGTTAAACCTTTTATTAGCACAGTAAATGAATTTGAGCCTAGCATAGACTCAGCAGAACCTCTGCAATTACCTGGTGCACTCAGAAAGAAAGAAGTAGGAATGCAATCAACATAATTATACGACCAAGCTCTAGAGGAGAAATTTAAGAGTTGATGCAGAACATATCTGAGAAAGAATAAACATAAAATAACTTAAATTTACCAGAAAGGTAATTCTGAGAACAAACTACTTGAAATAATTATTAATTAAATTCCAAATGCTCCTAGAAAATAGATGCTGTAATGGGTTCATTTTGAGTACAGAGACTACAAACTAAAGGTATATATTCAAATTATATATTCAAATGCATAGGGACCCAAAGCATGTGCCTACACTGCTGCTCTGTCAGCTTGAGTAATATCCAAGTGTGTTCTATATGCAATGAACTACTTAACTCACATTTGAAGCCAACTCTTGAAGAAGATGTACAGCAATTGGTAGTAAGGACAACGATAAATAGAAATGACTCAGAACAAATGGGAAAACAAACTGGAAGCATGTTGAATTTTAATAAATCTTATGTACAAAAATGAATCTAAGAGAGTCATGATTTATAGTTTGAGCTTTATGTGTTGATCGATTCTCGGATACTCAGAGGGGTATCCGTTGGTAATGTTCGGTAGGTACATAATAACAGACGAGCAGTCGATGCAGAAGCTTGGAAAGAAGTCACGTAGAATTCCAGGCGACAGCTCCATTGAGAGATCCTTGTTAAGAGGGTCAGTCTCTGCATCAAGAGTCTCAATAGAAGTCAAGAAATGTGGAAGATAAGCGCAGAAACGTAGCATTGATGCTGGAAGATAATAAGGGATACTCTTCTGGTTCTGGTCTGCAATGCCCATGCTCTACTCTGCATTTCGTTATTCTTCACCTGAACACTGGCCGACCTCTGTGAGTAAGATTTGCTTGTACCTCTTCAGCAAAGTCTTTTTTTCCCAGCTGATGAGTTTATTCACATTTCAAGAACTAAGGCATCTTCATGACTAAATAAATGAATGCTATCTTTCAACTGTCAGGTGTAATCCAATTGTACAAATCTTAAAATTAACATCTTTATTTATGTATTTGCTTTCATGCAAAAAGTGATCATGTGACATCTGAATTCAAAGGAAAATTCTTATTGTTTGAAAACTACAGAAAAAACTTTCAAATGTATGCAAAATTTATTCAATCACTCGCCTCCATTTGTGTGTTCTAATTCACAGTAGCTTTTACAGTATAATTACTGTTTTTGAGATTA
>LOEQ01013376.1:0-21760 GCA_001685075.1 Bramus lutescens | reverse complement strand
ACCTCTAACCCACCTCCTCTTGGGCCACTTCCCTGGAGCCTTACTGCTCCAAGTGCACGTTCGTTCTTCTGAAGCAGTCTCACAAAGATCGTGTTGAGAATCCATTCTCAACCCTCCCTTCAGGTCCTGCCTTCTTTTATGAAGATGGTCTCAACTCCCCATCAGACCAGTTTGAGCAAACTTCAGAACAGTCTCTTACTGGCTATAGGTACAAGAACTCCCTTTTTTTAGAGCATTTACCATATAAAATACACTACTGTTTATTTTTTTCTCCACCCAGTTTTAGACTTAAATATATGACAGTTCTTTTTTAAGTGTGAAGAACCAGGAGTGTGTTTCTCAAGGGTCTGAGAGTGATTAGTGTCTCCATGGAAAGAGAGGAGCCTGACTTTGATAAGAGGTGATTAATAAGCATAAATAACCTAACTACTTGTCCTCCTGTACCGTCCATCTTCCCAGACAGTCCTGGTGGATCTCCAGCTACTGAAAATATTTATAGTTTCAAGTTTTTATTTAAGGAAAATTGAGTTTGGTGTCATTCCCTTCTTTTACAGTCTTGCTCTTCTGACCACAGTCATAGAGAATCTTCTTTGGCATTTTGGTTCACTCTGGTGAGATTTTTTTTGTTGTCACCATCTCATGGGGTGCCCTCTGGCAACCTCATATGATTTATTTGTCTTTGTAGAACCGGTGACTACCTAACATGTCACACTCTCTTTTGTCAGTTTCTGAAATGAAACCTGAGCTCCATGGGCACAGTGATCATCTTTGTTCTTCATCACCATTGTACCCTCAGCGTAGAGAACTGCACTATGTATGTAGAGAGCTCACAATAATTGTGTGCTCCTGGGATGGAAGGAGGGATTGGACAGGGCTTCAAAATCGAATTCATTTAGGAGAGAAAATATTTCCATATTCCCTATTTTCAGTTATGCTTGTTCTAAATCCTTATGATGTTCCTGAGAATGTCAGCCCAATGCCAGCATTTTGAATTGCTTCCATGTCATAATTCTATGAAGTTCTCCAGTTTTCAGCAACTTTCATTTAAATCTCTACTCCACAGAGGTGCCTCATTTAAAGCATCGAGAGCAAAGCCAGGAGGAGATATCCCCTAAGTTGGCAGGCCCAGTGTTCTTTGTGTATACAAACCACTCTGTACTTCTCTATGAGGGGTATACAGAGACACTCATTAATGCTATTTCCCCTTGACAGTATCTCCTACGGTTTTCAGGTAGAATAGCAGAAGTGAATCCATTTCTCAGGTAGCCATTCATGACCTGATTCTCAGAGGCTGCAGGAAAGAATATCCAACCCATTATTCCCTGAGTATCACACTATAGTAATACGAGCATAACTTAGCAAAAGGTAAAGTAATGGTCATTTGGCAACTTCAGTTCTTCTGGTGAAGATATCAACAGTGAAGCAACCATGCAAAATGAGGGTTATGACTGGAATGAAAGCTGAATCATGTCCAAGTATGGGATGAAACTGGTACCTGAAAGATAAATAGGGGGAAATCAGAAGGCAAGAGCAGATCATAGGAAGAGGAGAGTATGGATCCGTAAGTGGGAAAGAGGTAGGGAAATCTGAGAAGTTAGTTCTGCAAAGAGATGGGGAAGAGACTGGTGAAGATACGAGTGGAGAGATAACTGGAAAACGTGTACAAGATGCATTGGAAACTAACAGAAAGGAGCTTGTGACTTTGAAGACAGAAATAGCACTGAACATTGTAAATAATTCTACTTTTCAGAAGGATATTCAGGCTACAGTGTAAAGAGCATGTTAGAAAGAATCAAAATGTGAGTTGGAAACAATTTTGTTGTTTCTTTTTATTATGTGAGATGAGGTCTCTCCAAGTTTTTCAGGCTGACCTCAAGTCTAAGATCCTGCCAGTTTAACTTTTCAAGCAGCTGGGATTAGAGAAAGATCATTGTCAGGGCGTTTTTGTAATTAAAGTGAGAAATGCTGATGCCATAGTGACCACCCATCTTCTTAAACTGTGGACTGTGATTCCATATCTGCTCAGCTGATTGTGCCTGTTGAAAAATATTGGGCAAGTAACAGTTTTGGTGTACACGACAAATGATAATCAATTCAAAATCAAATTGTTGCATCAGCTGTCATTGCCATTATTCTGATCTTGTTCAGACAACCATATAGTTTCATGAGTGCGTTTCCCCTGCAATGTTCAGGGGACACTATCTAGCCACAGGCATCATAGGTGTTTAACCAATGTGATATTTTCACCTCTTCTGCAGTTTTCCCTAAGCCTTTATTGTAGAAATTGCACTGTAGATGTATGAACTGGAGCTGGACATCCCATGATCACTTATCAGCCACACTGTGGCCAGTTGTAGATTTGTTTAATAGTCTCCATCTTTTGAAAAAAAAAAGCATCTCTGATGAAGGGTGAGAGTCACACTTACCTGCATATATGGGAATAACTATTTAGAATACAGTTAGAAATTATATGCATTCAAGGAAATGTCAATAGAAAGTTCTCATCTAGGGTCTAAATCCCACCACTGGCAATTGGTTAGGTGTACAGTACCTGGTATGAATTCCCTCACACTGAGTGGGACTTAAGTTCAACTAGACAGATGCCATTTATTCCCCATATAAAAGTGTCAGTATTGTGCAATTGGGAATATCTTGGCAACCTGATCTTAGCTGTGGTTCATAGGCTTCACAGCTGGGCACAGAGGCAGCACCATTTGATGGTACGGACATTCCAAAAGTTTCCAGATCTTGATGAAGAGCCAAATGGCTACTAAGAAAGGGAGAATCCATTTCTCTCACAGAGGAGTTCTTGTATAGTTTGCCCAATCCCAAGTGGTCATCCTTGGACATCTCTACATGGGAGTAACGTATACTTCCAAGTGCAATTATCCAATGTAGTATGTTTTGGGAATTTGTGTTCAAATGCTTGATTTTAAGAACTGCTTTTTTATTGTCAAGTTGAGTTTCATTTTAAAACTCATTAAATGAGTTTTGCTAGAGAGTTGGAACAGAATTTCTAACAATTCCTGATATATGTGTAAGTCTGTAAATGCCACTTTCACACACATTTATACAGTCAGCATTCTCAGCATTGACTACAAAGTCAAATCCCTGACCAACCCTGAGGAAGTAATACAAACGCAATCTATACATGTTTCCTTATCAGATATTCAACTATTTTACTTCATGTGAAAACAAGGACATCATCTTACAAGTATGTGAATTTGCTTTTGTCTTTTAGAAATGGTAAGCAATATATGAATGCAAAAGAATGTAAAATAAATTTCTGCATGAATTAAAAGAGTGAATGTTTACCTGTTTCATAACCTACAACGAACTAGTTTCTAGAGGTAAGATTTGAAAATCGCTGGTGAAAGAAGACCAGATAGGGAGAAATCCCAATTGGTTCCCAAGTTAAGATTAGTCTCAATTCACTGAGATGAATGATACTACAAAAGAATGTTGTTTTTTTATTTAAAAGGTTTTTTTTCTTCATTTCATATACCAGTTATGCAGGACCAAGTCACTTCCCAGTGTATTGTGGCTGAGTAATGTTATTTCTCCACAAATGGGCTCCAAAAAGCCAGTTCATGAACTAGGGATAAATTCTGGTTTGCCAGTGGCCCCACAAAGTGCCAGGGCCACAGAACTGTCACCCAAAGAGGCTCAAGTTTGGTCCTAGGCAGGTTCCCCAGCTGTCAGTCTGGAGTCAGTGAGTGCCCACAAACTCAGGTCAGCTGTCTTTATGAGTTTCCCCATCATGGTCTTGACCCCTTTGCTCATATAATCCCTCCTTCCTCTCTTCAACAGGACTCTGAAAACTTGGCCCAGCGACTAGCCGTGGATCTCTGCAAAAGAATTTATTTTTAAAGGTATATAATTTACTTATTCAGTTCATGACATTTAATCATGATCCATGTTTTCCTGCCCCCCCATCATGATAGGTAAAGACTCATGAACTTCAAGGCTATACTACCTCAGTGACTCTATTCAGGCTCAGCACAACCTGCCAATTGCTTTTCATAAACTGCCTTCCATTCATCTATTATTGATATTACTGAAGATCTGCAGTTTTGATGCTAAAAACGATAGGCAAGATCATCTTGTTAGTAACAAACCGCTCAGGCACATACAGCTCCCATTTCAACTTGCACCTAGGTGAGAGGACCCAGACCTGCTGCCTTGTCAGCCTCTCAGAAGTATGGATGTCAAGACGCAACTCATGATTGCATTTCACACTTGATTATTTTTTCCTCTTGCTTCACTTTCTCTGATGATATGGATCTTAAAAATACTGTGGATGGAGGAAAAGGAAATAAGCTCCCATCGAGAAAAGACTAAAAGTTGTCATCTCTCTTCCCTCAAACAAGAGAGCACAGCAGGGAATTATTCTTTTTCTATATCCTGTAGCTTGCCAGGCAACTACATTAAATTTGATGGATACATTTTGGACTCATTATTTCCTCTTTGGAACACTGGACATTTTACTCATTTTGAAGGACTCACAATGGACAAAGGTTAGAAAAGAGGAAGAGTATTATTAGCTGAATGCTCCATTAAGAGCAAAGGCAGGTCAGAGGGGCTAAAGACAGAGGGGCCAGCATGCTGAGTCCACTATTCAGGAATATCTGGCCTATCTCAACTATCCAACTGTCAGAACTTAGTTTTCATATGAGAATTATTTACACAGAACCGATGATGATTTCTAAACAAAAAATGTGTATTATTTATCTGCATAAACAAAATTGCAAATTAAAACAAAAGTCATATAGTTGTGAAAGATAGGATCTATTACTGGACTGAAACATTTCAACTCTGATGCCAATAGTGAAAATGCATGGGATATCCAGAAAAATACACACACACACACACACACACACACTGAGGTTGGATTTTTGGAAGTTCATTAGAAAGATGAATAGAGGATAGAAAAACAAATGAAACTAGGAATATAATATATTATCTCTGAAATTAAATATATATTTCTGAGCTCTTTAAACTGCAGCAGTGGAAATATAACTTGTTCTTGTTGAATGGATATTCTGGATATCTAAAGAAAATAACCATGTTAATTATGTGATAAAACAGATTAAAAGTCCTGGACTGGTGTGGGATTTACCTCCATGCTGTGAATATTTTTTATTACCATTGGTTAATAAAGAAACTATTTGGGCCTATGGCAGGGCAGAATATAGCCAGACTGGAAGAGATATATAGAGAAAGTAGGCAGAGCCAAAGAGATGCCATGTAGCTGCCAAAGGAGAAAGGCACCAGAACCTTACCAATAGGCCACAGCCTTGTGGTGATACACAGATTAATATAAATGGGTTAATTTAAGATGTAAGATGTAGCTAGGAACATGCTTGAGCCATTGGCTGAACATTGCTGTAATTAATATAGTTTCTGTGTTTGGTTCTGGGTTTCCAGGAACAAAGAGTAGGTTCTGTTTACAAAGTGGCACCCATCATCTGGCATGTATCCACATAAGACCTAAAATATGCCTTTAAAATGGGGGGGGCTTCTAGACCCACAAAAACAGAAACCAACTGGAGCTTCTTGGGAGCCTCATATTTTCAGATAGGCTCTGTTTGCTACTGGCAAGCAGAGCACGGCTTCTTTAAGGGAAGGCTTCTTTTCTCAGCATTAGCAGTAAAAACTGCATGGTTTCTTTAAGAGATGGGTTCCTGGTTCATGCTGGCAGTGCTAATGGTTCTGGCTCTTTCGGGTGGTCCTGCACTTAAATGGGGTTTGTGGGCAGAGTGCTCCAAGTTACTTGGTGGCAGCATGGACCAACTGCTTCCCAGAGTTGAGGTGGTAAGCATGGCTCACAGAGCTGGTAGTAAACATGCATACCTCAGTCATACTGAAAGGCTGAGAGAGGCGGAGCCAGTATCCAGGGCCACAGCAACCACACTGTTTATCATTTTAAAATTTTTTCTGTAAGAAAAGAATTTCAGATGCACAATAGGATAGATTCATACATAAAAGACCTCTAAACAAGACACTGTGTTTAAAAATTTACATAGGCTTGGGGGAGAGAGGGGAAAGAGTATAGATAGTTATAAAAAGAAGTAAATAGTTTTAAAAATAACACAAAATCTATAAAGAGACAGTAAAAGTAATATAAAAGAGTAAGATAGTTATAGATTAAAGAAGATAATAAATACTGAAAAGTAATAGAAAAAAGTCATATAAAGATGGTAAATACACAGAGAATCTGGATTATGTATATTATTGTGTTTTCTTTGAATTTCTTGATTGCAGAAAGACATTTGATTCTGGGGACTGCAAAGCTAAAATAACATATATATTTTAAAGGTATCTTGACTTCAAAATTTGAATCTAAAGATTTGTTACTTTGAAAAAGAGGATCTGTTTTTGTTTCCACAGAGAATGGGAACCTATAGATTCATTCCAGACTAATGTAATTTGATGGAACAAGAGCCCCTGAAAGATCTCCACACACCCTAAAAATATTTTGCCCAATAAGCAGCAAAAATCAGTTTCGAGAAAACTATGCCTCAAATCCCAAAATGATGGTTTATAAATGTTTATTTTCATTTAAAGGGGGTTTATTATAAATGGTTAAGTGGTTACAGTGTGTCTCTTTCAAAAAAAGGGGGTGAGATAATGATATAAAGATGAGTACATTGGTATGAATATTAGTCTATCGATGCAAATTTAAGGTCAATTTTGTTATATATCCTACTCTTGTTTAAGGTTATTTGTATACAGACTATTTAAAAATGTATAATTAAGAAATATAGATTCATAGGTAGTCATCCAAAATTTTAGTCACAGTAGTTAGGTTTTTCTAGATGTAAAGAGATATATTTCAGATGGATAGATATTCTTCAAACCTTCCAAAGACCTACAGAATATGACATTTAAACTGTTTTTAAGACCTTAGACTTTTTTCAATAACGAGACATGTCTGCTTTTGGCAGCACCAATTACTTCAAGAGGATGATGGGCATTGAAGAAACTTGTTATGGAATTTGCCCTCAGAGTGACAAGGCTATTCATTGGGCAAGAAACTGCTCTTGCCCATACTGCTGGGTGCTATGCTGTATAAAACAGACATACAGGACCCACAGAAAACTCAATGCTGAACTTTACAAAAGATAGGATTGTCCTTCAGGGTTCCTGCTTCACAGAAGAAACTGCCAGACATTCTGCAGGACACAGAAGAAAGTAACTCACAAACCTTGCCAGTACAAGGCAAAACAGATCTTCAAATTTCCTGCTTCACTGAAAAGTCTTCCAGATACTATGGGTCTGTAGGCTGAATATGGATGCCCCACCATTACCAAGAAGAACTTTGCTTACTTTCCAGGTAGTGAGATGTTTCTTTCAATTCAAGAGTTTTAGAAGTTGTTTACAATGCACTTTCTGTTTACTTAGTTAATATTATATCCTTTTGGGGTCTTTTATTAAATAAAAACAATATGTTTTCATGCTTATTTATAAAATGACCTACAAAATTATCAAGAAATAATGAAAAAAATATCTGCCTTGAAATAACTCATGTCAAAAATCCCCCCAAAAATCCGTGTACTATTCGACATTGAATATTTTTTATAATCTTCCAACTCTGTTCTCATTTAGTCCCCTCACAATCATGACCAATATGAGCCTTCCCTGTAGATTTACTTTAGCTATTTCATATTATTGTTGAATACTTTTAATTTTTTAAATAAAATGATAGAAACAAAACCCATAAAATCACAAAATCAGAAACTACAATATGTAAACAAAAAGCCAGTAAAACAAAATAAAAGCAATATGAAACAAAACATCTACAAAAATAGCATTGAGTTCACTTTAATGTGGGCCATCTACTGCTGAAAATGGTCAGACTATTAAGTATGGTTAATACACCCAGAAAGACTCCATTGGAAAAAAACTAATGTTTCCTTTGCAAGGGGATGTCAATTGGTGAGAGCTTCCTGTTCAATGGTTGGAACTCATGTCCAGTTCCCTGTCAGTGCTGGGCCCCAGACTGATTTGAACTTATGCATACTTTGTGTTTGCTGTTATATTCTATGCAAGTTCATATGTGCACCACTACTGTTGTGTCCAGAAGACACTGTTTTCTTGGTATCATCTTTCCTTCCCCTTTTCCACATGGATACTTGAGCCCTGAGAGGGTTGGTGTTTATGAAGACATACCATTTAGGACTGAGTGTTCTAAAATCTCTCACTCTGCGTATTTTCTGGTTTTGGGGTCTGTGTTAGCTCTCATCTACTGCAAGAATAATTACAGCTGAACAGAGTTAGTAGTAATTTTATTGCTATTTTATTATTTGTTTATTATTACTAAATTCTTTTGTATTTGATTTTTACCTATGCCTATGGCCTATCAAATCTTAGGTTCTTCTCTGCCCAAACAGTTTAAGGCATAAATTCAATCTCATGCAGTGGGCCTTAAATACAATCAGAAAATACTTGATTGCTCCCACAATGTTTGCACTTCTATTGCACCAGTATTTCTTGTAGACAGGTGACCATTGCAGATCATAGGATTTGCAACTGCATTGATGGATAACTGTCTCCTCTGATAACACGCAGAGTACTTTCCAGTATCAAGAACACTGGTCAGCAGGGGTGAAAGCTCTAATTAGTCAACGGGTCTACTTTTCTATGTTCAGTGAGATATGTAACTTTTATCTTATCATTTGTACATATACATGTATGTATGTATTCATAAATGTATAAATACACCTACTGAATCCATTATTGTTGTTCATGTTTATATGATTTCAGGGATAACATATTTTTGTTGGACAAGAGAGAATAAGTCTCATTTTTTTCTGTAGTCATTAGTTGCCTAAATTTATTTGCTTAGGAGTGGAACTCTAGGAGAACTCTCTTCTGCATTAGTATGTTTATCAATATTCCCATTATTTAGGTAGTCTTTATGCATCCATTTTACAGAAAGGCTCTTTCATAGCAGACATCCTAGCATTCTGGCTTTTACAACTTTCTGCCTGTTTTTTCCTCAATGTTCCCTGAGTCGTAGATGCAGGAACTGTGCTATACATGTTCCTCTGGTGTTGGGAGCCCCACAGTCCCTTGACCTCTGTATTGTTTCCAGCTATGGGTTTCTGTCAAGGCTTCGGTTTTCTCCAGAGAGTTTTTCTGATAAAGGATGGTAGCTACACTCATCTGTGGGTAGAAGAACAAGATTTAGGTTGTAAATAGGAATTATTTGGAACTTGCACAGTGGTCATAGTTCATTCTCCATTAATATTCATGACCTGATTATTCCCCGAAGTTGGCTGTGTTTCTAGCACATGGCATGAATTGTCTCCTGTTTTGAGCGTGTCTTAAATTCGATTAGAGAACAGTTGGTTGCCACCAACATGTGAATGCCACTTGTTCCGCATTTACAGATATCTTGTCTTGCTGGTTTGTGGTATAAAGGTTTTTGAGCTGGGAAGGACTAATGTTTCCTTGCATAGCATTTTCTGCTACCGTAGGAGCTAGATAACCACACAAAGGAAGGTTTCAGGATAGACCCAGTTCTGAAAATCTAAATCCTGTGTCTTCTACAAGTAACATCTTTAGTGATAGGGGCTTACCTTCAACCTCTAAAGCAATCAAGGGGAACAGCAATGGATCATAGTGCTTGGTGAGTCGCTTGCCCACCACAACTCTGGCCAAGCATTTGAAAAGAGTTTTCTAGTATCTGGGACTGAGTGTATTCCTAGTCTGTGGTTCTTGGTGTGAGTGGGGTGCAATTATCAGACCAATTAGCAAAACTTTCCTTCAAGTATGTGTGTTTATGTGTATGAGTGTGTGTATATATTTGCATATAATGTATTATTTTAGATAAATGTAAAATAATGAAATTCCTTGAGGCTTTATCAGATAACTTTATGTATTATTTTGTGTTCTCCCCTCCTTCTTCTTCTGCATTAATCACTTTCCTCTCTCCACAGTTGGAGCCCCCTCCTATTTTTCTACCCCCACTCCTTATCACCTATATAGTCCTATTCCCTAATCAAGTCTCCTCCTACTCCTCTGCAAAGGTTGTTTTGTATATTCCTTGTTTCTGTGAAAGTCCATATTCTAAACTTACATCTGAAGATTTGGAGTGAACTACAGACTAGATAGTTCATGTGAGGTTTGTGTTTCTGTGTCCACATTACCTCTCTCAATATCATCTTTTCTAGGTCAGTTCACCTGTAAATTACGTAACTTGATTTTGCTTAACAGCTTAATTGTACACCATCACATCATACACATTGTCACTATCCACTCATCTTTTGAAGAACAGTTAGGTTGTTTCCACCATCTGACTATTTTAAACAGGACAGCAATGAACCTTGATGAACGAGTTACCTGTAGAGTAGGGTGTTGAGGTCTTTGAGCACATTCCAAGGAGTTTGTTGCAGATTCACCATCCATATTTACATAATGACTGCTCCAATTTGCATTCCCACCAACCGAGAGCAAACGTTCCTCTTTTGCAACAATCTCACCAGCATTGATTGTCAATTGTTCTGTTGATCTTTGCTATTTTGCTATTTGGACTGGAGAGAAATATAATCTCAAAATTGTGTGAATTTGCATTTCCTTAATTTCTAAGGTGAACCGTTTTCAAGTGTTTCTTAGTTGCTTTCATTTCTTCTATTAAAAACTCTCTGTTCAGAACTTTAGCCCAGTTTTTGGATTTTGTTGTTTGTTTGTTTGTTTTTCATTATATCATTTGTTTGCTTGACTTTGTGTTGAGCCCATGTGAAAGGAGCAGCAAGCAACTTTGGAACTCATGGAACATGGCCTGGCAGCCAGCATAAACTTGCCTGGTGAGCCTTGGAGAGGCAGAACCAGAGGACTATGTGTCCTGAGGACCTCATACTGTTATTAAACAAAGCTCTGCTTGTTACTTTCACTGTCACTGTGCCCCTGTTAACTATGAGTTGTGTGCAAACTCTAACGGGGCTTCTATCCCCTCACTGGGCAGTGTTACTGACACAATAATAGTAAATGACTTTTTAAAGCACTGTTGCTGGAGCAGAGTAATGGTTCATCCACCACCCTTAGAAAGAATTTAGAGATGTAGATTGCTAGTAAAGTTTGGTTAAGATGCTTTCCTTAATGACTTTGATGTATAAAATCTTGGGAAACATTTAAGTTTCAAAGGGAAAACTTTCAATAGTTGAGGGACGGACTTGTTGAGGTGAAGGAACAAGAAAAATTATAGCTCAGATATTACTAGCTGGTATGCCTTTTCTGCTAAAGATGGGCTGGTGATCTAAGTCAATGAATTCCTTGTACCCACTTTAGCCCTCAGCTTTCTGATATGATTTAATAAAAAATATTTTTGATTAGTGGGTATGTACCCTGAGGATTTAAAGTAGAAATGACTGATTGTGTTTATATATAGAAGTTTTAATCTGTGATTCTTTTAAGACTTTTTGTAAGAGTACCTTTTGAGATAAATAATAAAATGATTTATTCTTACTTTATAACCACAGAATACAACCTACCAGTAAAACAGCTGACTAAGAAAAACGCCTTGCTTGCTTATACTTTGTTAATCTATAACAAGTTGCTTGGATATGAATGTATGTGGGCCCTTGGGAATGATCTGCTTTTCACCTGTAATATGTAAAATGTTTAATCACGTAAGGGAAAAAAGAAACATGCTGATTTTTTTGCATGTATTCATTCAACTGAAAAATAGAGTGAAACCACACTATAATTTTTATATTGCTTAAAAGATTTTGCTAGGGTGCATAAGCTGCAGGGGAAAAAATAAGGAGAGAAGAAGGAATGATATACAGGAAAGATGCAAGGGAAAAAATAGATCCTGGCATGTTGAAGGGGTGTGTGTGTGTGTGTGTGCGTGTGTGTGTGTGTGTGTGTGTGTTGCCATGTTTTGTTAGCCCTAGAGAATGAAGTTTCGCTCCCTCACAGAAAAAAAGTCAATTAGTCCCTGACCTCGTACCTCCTTTGCAGTTCCTGACCTGCTGCAAGATGGCCTTTCAGCAACAACTTTGTCTCAAGTTCTTTGTGTATTCTGGATATCAATCTACTAACAGATGCATTCTTGGTGCACTGGCTAGTATTATGTCAACTTGACACACAAACTAGTCATCTAGAAGGGGGGAACCTAAATTGAGAAAATGCCTTCATAAGATCGAGTTGCAAGGCATTTTCTTTCTTTCTTTCTTTTTTCTTTCTTTCTTTCTTTCTTTTTTCTTTCTTTTTTCTTTCTTTCTTTCTTTCTTTTTTTCTTTTTGTTTGTAAATTCTTATATTTGAGAGATAGAAATGAGGAAATTCCTGATCTGAATATTGGTGAACCTGTCTTTCAACTCACCAATTTATGGTTTCCAAAAGGTTCATATGTCAATAATTTCATAATTGCAGTCTGTTAATTACAAATATCAGGGCACTAGAAAGATGGTCTATATTTTAAATACAGCAATTGGCATTACTGCCTCCTAGACTGTCTGTAGTGCTGAGATTTTCAGCATGTTTTATCTATCAATCCTTCCCAAACTTAGAGAATGCACTGTCTTTCTGGGCACTTGCCAGGCAACACCAAAGACTTGGTGATTTCCATATCACGAATGTGTGTCCCCACAGTTCTGGGAGCCTCATTCCAAGGTCTACTTGGGGTTGGATTCCTCTAAGGCACTTCAGCTATTATCACTTCACAAGGCCCATCGCATCCTTCCCACAACACATAGAAATGCTTATTTGGTCATGCTATGAGTATACAAACAAGTTCTCTTACCATCTTCTTATGTTATCTGGGCTTCCCTCTTTTAAACATAATACAGATTGAATCAAGGTTGAGTCTAAGAAACTCATTTTGCTTAATCATCTGTGTAAAGACAGTACCTACAGGTAAGAGGATATCCTCAGTGATATTTAGGGGGTTATCATAAATTCTGAGTGTGGCCTTACTGAGACAGACTGAAGGGCACTGGGATATTGCACAGAGCTTCACACTTCAGTGGAAATTACCAGGCGGCAAAGCATGAGTTCTTCTGCTACTTCAGGTGAAATCCTATAGGAGTTCAAGTTATAGCACTTGCCTTCAGAAGTTCAGATTTGTAGTGCTAAGGGTTCTCTGGAGGAACAGAACGTACCACTTTCCCTCTTCATATAAATATACAATTATATATTTTAAAGAAATTTGTATAATAAATCAATATATTTATAAATTATATTATATTTTATGATATAATATATACTATTTTAGAACATTATATATATGGAGAACTTTTTTCATTACTTATTGATGGGAGAGCAGCCAACCATTGTTGGTGGTGCCATTCCTGGGCTGGTAGTCCTGGGTTCTATAAGAAAACAAGACTGAGCCAGCCACAAGGAGCAAGCAGAACCTCTCCATGGCCTCAGCATCAGCTCCTGCCTTCTGGTTCCTGCCCTATTTGAGTTTCTGTCCTGACTTCTTTGATGATGAAGACCAATATGAACATGTAAGCTGGATAAAGCCTTTCCTCCGCAGTGTGCTTTTGGGTCATAGTGCTTTGTCCCAGCAAAAGAAACCCTAAGACAGCTGGCAAAACTTCCCTCCCATCCTGTAGGTTCTTCTACACTCAATTGTTTATTTCACTGCACAGGAACTTTTTAGTTTTACAAAGTTCACTTGTCAATTGTTGGTCTTAATTTCTGGGCAAAACTTTTCAGAAAGTCCTTTCCTACACCTATATCATGGAGAGTACTGCCTGGATATTCTTCTAGCCACTATAGTGTTTCAGGTTTTAAACTGAGATCTTTAATACACTTGGATTTCTGTTCATGTTGGTAGATTGGAGTCTCATTTCACATTTCTACTTGTGAACACCCAGTCTTTCCAGGACCATTTCCCCCCTTTTTGGTTTTTTGTCAAGTATTAGATGGCTATAGTAATGAGTACTGATGTTTGGATCTTCTATTTTATTCCATTGGTCTACATGATTGTTTTTGTTCCCATACAATATTGCTTTTATTATTATGGTTCTATAATCTATCATGAAGTCTGGAAAATAAATCCCTCTGGTAATATTCATTTTGATCAGGATTGCTTTAGCTTCAAGAGAATTTTGGGATTTTCCCCCTATTTTTCTATTTTGATTGAGAGTGTATGGAATCTGCAGACTGTTTTGAGAAGTAAAGGTTATGTTTAGAATATTAATTCTACCTCTTTCTGAATACAGATGTCTTTCCATTTTTAATTTCTTTCTCAATCTCTTACTGAAGATTAGATGTCTTTACTATAGACGTCTTCTACATCCTTAAGCATGTTAGATTTATTCCAAGGAATTTTAATGTCTTTGGTTCTATTGTAAATAAGAGAGTGTGAAGTTTGTTTGTTGCTGGTGTACCGGAAGTTAATTTTGTACTCTGTCACTTTACTGAAATTGTCAATGATTTCTACAAGGTTTCTGGTGAATTTTGGGGGGAGGTCTCATGTATCTACTATAATGCTATTTTTAAATAGGAGAATTTGACTTCTTTTCCTCTTTGTATCCCTTTAGTTTACTTGCTGTATTATTCCAGCTAGTGCTTCCAGCACTATACTGAAAGGGAGGGATAGTGGAAAGACTTTTCTCATTCTTGATGCAATGTGTTTGCTTTAAGATTTTTCCCTTTAGGAAAAGTATAGCTGTTAATTTGTCATGGATATATTTTATTATATTGAAGGAAGGTCTCTCTAGTCCTAGTCTTTTAAGACTTTTATTATGAAAACATGTCATATTTTATCAAATGATTTTTTCCATTTATTGAGATGATCATGTGCTTTTCTTCCCTAAAGTCCATGTTTATATTTATTAACTAAATGTTTGTTGAAGCAAACCTGAATTTCTGTGATATAGACAATTTGGTAATGTTGATTGATGTTATTGATATGTGCCTTTATTTGGTTTGGTAGCTTTTTATTAAGAATTTTTGCATCTCTGTTCACCAGGGATATTGATTGTTCGTTTTGGTTCTCATTGTTGTCACTGTGTCTTTTTCTGGCTTGGGTTTTAGAGTAATACGGGCTTCATAGAATGAGTTTGAGTGTAATTATTATGTTTATTTTTAAAATAATTTAAGAAATAATGGTTGTATTTAGTTTTTCTTAGAATTCTGATGTAAATACATCTGAGCCTGAACTTTTTTTTAAGTCAGACAACTTTTATTATTGTTTTAATATTCTTCTTTGTTATGGGTTCTTGTGTTCTTGGTCCCATCTTGATTTAACTTTGATATTTTGGATATATCAAGAACCATGTTCATTTATTTTAGATTTTCCAGCTTAATGGAGTACAAGTTTTTAAACTATTCCCTTATAATATTCACTGATTCTTTGTTGTGTTTTCTCTATTTTTATTTCATCAATCTCTGAATTGATATCTATTATAGTTTTCTGTCTGTTGGGTTTGTATTGGTTTATTCTTGTTTTTCAAAATTCTTGAGATTCATCATTAAGCTACGTATTTATATATTTTTTATTTTTTAATATGGCACTTAGGGCTCTTTGTTAAGATAATTTTTAGCCATTTTTTAATCATAGAAAGTTTTACCTTCTTCAAATATACAAGATAGCATATTTGGGTATAGTAATGTAGTAGTATAGTATAGTAGTTTTGGTCTTTTAGAACTTGAAATGTATTGCTCCAGGCTTTTCTGAATTTTAGTTTCCATTGAAAAAATTCAGATGGTATTCTGATGAGGATTTCTTCATATGTAACTTGCATTTTTTTTCTCTTGCAGGTTTCAATTTTCTCTTTGTTTAGCATATTTAGTCTTTAGCTATTATGAACTCCGCGATGTTTCTTTTCCGGTCATGTATAACTGGGATACTGTGTGCTTCTTATATCTATGTGGTTATATGTTTCCTTCATTTGGAAAAGTTTAATTCTCTGATTTTGTGAAAGATCTGGTCTGTGTCACTGACTTAGGACTCTTCTATTTGAATCACTCTATGTGTAAGGCTTTTCCCTGAGTTTTCTAATTAGGTTATTAACATTTTAAATCCCATGTACACTTTAGCTTGTGTTCTTCTCAATGTCCCTTTTTTGATTTAATTCAATTTCCAAATCCTGAGTTATACCATTTCTTTTAGTCATTTATTTTTATTTTCTTGGACATTCCTCATCATGTATTATTATCTTGTTGACTATCCTGTTGGAGTTCAATTAAATATATGTCCTGTTGTATCTTCCTTAAGTTCCTTGAATTCTTTAATTAAATTTATTTTTTCTTAAATTCTCTGTCTGGGTACCATCTAGGTAGTTCTCGTTAGAGCACCCTTCCATAGGACAGTGGCTGCTGGTAGATACACTATCTTCGCCATCATTGTCTTATTTTGAATTTTACATGGGCATGTGGACTTGCTCCTCTGGTTGTGCATCTGATGTGATAATGGACCCGTGCAGTCATTGCATGACTTGTGCTATGGCAAATAAAATTGGCAGATGAGGTGCTTAACAGGCATTGATGTCTCCTAAAACTTCAGATCTGGAGCTAGCCTGTGTGTTTGCAGATGGTGGTATGTTGGGGGAAGTGGGAGGAAGAGAAGAGGTGATCAAGGTGAGATGGACTCCTAGCAAAAAAGACTGCAGGCCACAGGCACAATGTATAATTCTTATGGATATGTCATCTGTCATTAACTGTTCTGAGACTGTTTCTTTCAAAAGTCTTATAATCTTGAGGAATACATTATTAAACTGTCAGATATATTGCCCTCATGTAGCATTTTAACAATAAACTATATTGTGTTTTTTATTGCAAACTACTAATATAGTTTCTGGTTTCTTATAGGTAAATTTATATTTTTTAAATTCTATAAAAATGTTTCTAATTATATTATTTTACAGTTTGAATATTTCAGGATAAAGTGTCATAGTATCTAGTTAGAGTCAAACCCTAAAAATTTTTAGTTACTACCTGTCCTGACTCTCAGAATGTTCTACTAATAGTTTACTGGGTTTTCAACTTTTTCATGACTTTGGAAAATTGAAGATTTCTACAGAGAGAATGTTTGCTCTATTTCTGAGGTTCATTCTGTCTGCTTTCCTGTAAATGTCATGTATCTTGCATAGGATCTGAATCTGGCTGCTTGTGAAATTCCGTGACTGATGGGAAGTTAACCAGTGTCAACCACTAGAACTAATCCATCACATACAGTTGTCATAGCACAAAGAATGTCAATTATCTCTCACACAGTAACTTAGATGGCAAAATCGATCCATGAAGGTGCAGCAAATTATCTTCTAAATATAGCATGTAGAGCTAGAGTTGAGGCATTCTCAAAAGTTTTTGCCTTAAAGAAAAACCAAATGACAGGTCTGTTAGACAACACATCAGATACAAGAATTTAAGGACCTAAAAACCAGGAAGAAAGGGACAAGCAAATCCCAATGTATCTCACATAGAAGTATTGCAAGGAGAAGCTGTTTATTCGTCCCAGCTGCCTGGTAGCTTAGCCCCAAAATAACCACACAGAAATTGTATTCATTAAAACACAGCTTGGCCCAATAGCTCTAGTTTCTTATTGGCTAATTCTTGCATCTTAATTTAACCCATTTATATTAATCTGTATATCGCCACGTGGCAGTGGCTTACCGGGAAAGATTCTAACTGTTGTCCGTCTCAGATGGAGGATACATGGCTTCTCCCCCTGACTCTGCTTTCTTCCTCCCAGAATTCAGTTCTGTCTTCTCTGCCTTCCTAAGTTCTGCCCTATCAGGCCCAAAGCAGTTTCTTTATTAACCAATGAAAGCAAGATAAAGACAGAATGACCTCCTATACCACAGAAGAATTCAAATACAAGTTAAAAGTGAAGAAAAGCAACAGCTCTCATTTGTGACACTACTTCTAATTGTTTGACTACTTAAAGAACTCTTATCTGAGATTTCCAATTAAGAAAGAGAAAAGAATGGCATCTATCTAATGGAACTATTTGATTCCTGAGTTAAGTGAGTTTCTTACTCTCAGTTGGTATTTCAACAGAATTGTAAAAAGCATAAAGTATACCATTAAGTCATAAGGTTGATGTTTTAGGTTAGTGTAGAAGATGCTATTCTACTGACCACAAAACAGCAGAAATTTGTGATTTCCTTTTATGTATTTTTAATTCAGACAGAGTAAAACAAGCATGGGAATATCATCTTATGTTCAAATGTTTAGTGAACATGTACTATAGATACTGTGAAAAGAAATAGCACATTGGAATGAACAACCTTGAAATGATCATTGTCTTCATGGATCTTAAACACTAGCAAAACAATAAAACTAATTACTAAAGAACAATAAATACCTTCCATGGAATTCATTTCTCGATTTATTGCCAGTTTTGTTACATTGTAGGTCTATTTTGTTAATATGGCTAATAAAGAATATTTGAGATAAAAGGATATGTTCTGTTGAACTAGGATCACACTGGAGCATGTCACAATTCTTTTGCAATGTCAAATAGCAAAATTAAAGAGTAACACAATTGAATAAAACCTTTCCTGGAGCAAAGAGGACCAAAATGTTTCATTAACACTTTAGAACTAAATGCAAACTTGTGTTTAATTCTACTAAAGGCTTAATGATCTCAGCAGGAACTTTGACAATTCAAAGTGATATCCAAAGAGATGCATTGTGGGTTATCAAATTCTATAAATTAGATATTCAATGAATGTGTATATATAGGTGAAACTCTAGAAATTATATTCCAAATGTATTTGAATCTTTTATTGTGACAGGAGAATTCAGCTTCAATTAATTAAAGTTATTTTTGTAGTTTTATATTACTAATCTTACAGTGCCTTTCAAGAAATAAGCCAATTCATTTCTAAGAAGTGAATAGCATTGCTGAACAATGGTGTGCACATAATAAGACATTAAGATGAACAAAATAAGAAATGCTGAATTCTTATTAAACATGTTAAGAGATACTAAATTCTAACTTACTAAACACATTTTCTTTCTTAATCTGCCTGTAATTAATCAAAAGAAATGACAGATTGACTTCTGTGGAGGAAAGGAACAAGATGACTGTTTATTGGCTCCTCTATACCAATGATTCAAAAGTCACTCAAAAGTCCATGACATTGTCAATTTATATGACAAAGGATGGGTGTGGATGGACAAGTAGTCCTTGAATGTCCTCAGAAGTGATTGTCCATACTACTTCTACAGAACAGCAAAAGATCTGTACCTAAGAAAGCAGTATATTCCTGTATATTAACCTTTCATTTTACATTACTGCTTAGGACCCAAGTTTAAAGAATAAATAGGATCTTATAGTTTCCAAATGACCATTTACAAAATGGATATGCAACCCCTTGACTCTGCTAGCAAGCCCTTGTTATGAGAAATTTTAAAAGTGCCTCCATGACATTCTCTTATCCCTTATACTCTTTTACGGAGAAGCACAGAATTACAGAAGTTACGTGCTTGACCTTGGTATTTTTAGCAGTGCCAAGAGCAATAGTCTCTTAAATTTTCTCCTCCTAATTAGTACAAGCTGTCTCTTGCTTTTTATCTCTCCACATTTAAGTGGAAATATGAGGCAAAAGAAGACAAATTGTTCTTTGCGCCTTTGCTAACTGCCACCAAGACAAATGATACTCCTGTAGGTTATGGGGGTACTTCACGGAGCTAAAAGCCCTTTATTACTTTCTGCTAGTGCCATGTGTAATAAAGCAATGAAGAATGAGTCGTATAGCACATCGCTTAGATAATGAGCCACCTACTGAACTTGAAACAGTGTATGTTTCTTAGACAACCATTTGACTCTTCACTCCTTTATTCACATGTATTTGGAGAACAAAGAGATTACAAAGGTATGTGAGGATAGGACACTTTGACCATTGATGGATGGGTACTTGCCTACACAACTGATAAGGGAAGATGCTTAAAACTGCTTCTAATGAGGACAAAAGGTAGTGCCACCCTTCAAGAAATGTTTAAAAGTAAGTGTTATACATTTATTAGTTTGTACTATATATTCCTTTATTACTAATTGTTGCTTAAAATATTTATTCATGAATATAGACATACAAATATAGGTAAAATATATTATATGATGAGGGTTAGTTCGACAACAATTGGAGGTAGTGGCTAAGGGATATTATTCTTATAACAATGACTTCTTTTTTCTTTTAATAGATAGCCTATGGTATCATGATACATTATGGACTCATGCATTCTGGGTGGTAACAATATAGATGCTTCTATTTACCCATGAAAATAAGTTTCTCTATACTTAAATTAAAAAAGAATGAAGAAAACCAAAATGACACATTGAAAAATGGCCCACATTTCTCCTAGGTCAACATTACATATATTCTAAAATGTGTGATGAAAGATTTTTCATTGCCAGTGTTAAAAAACATTGACTTCAACAAACAATAAGCAGACTTTTGTGTTTGTTTTTCGAGGCAGGGTTATTCTGTAGCTTTGAAGCCTGTCCTGAAACTCGCTCTGTAGACCAGGCCAACTTTGAACTCAGAGATCCACCTCTCTTTGTCTTCCAAGTTCTGGGATTAAGGGCATGTGCCACCAATGCCTTATATAAGTAGACTTGAATGAAATTTTTCCTTGAGGATACTAAATCTGAGTAAAACAGAATTGAGTCCCTCAGCCCTGCTTACCAGGGCTTACTGGGGAAGTAGAGACAGATGACTTCCTGGAGTTCACCAGGTCATCCAGAAAAGCTAAATCTATGAGTGTCAATAGATTCATTGAGAAATTTTATCTAAAAAAAATTTAGTGAGTGATAAGGCTCCCCTAACATACATACACACACACACACACACACACACATACACACACACATATATATATATACACACACATACATACATACATATATATCACATACACAAAAAGGCAAAAACATGCATAAATAACATACTCACACTAAGATAAGTGATAAAAAGAATTTTTTCCACTGACCACTTTTCTTCTACCATTTGTCATTGTATGTACAGTATGGAGTCACTGAAATAAAGGAAATAGGAAGCTCGGGCCTTGGAAATAAGTTTTAGAATCAATATAAGGAAGAAGAGAAAAGACCTTAAGCAATATGTTGGGGCCAAAGTAAAATAAATGAACCAAAAAGCTAATAGAACTGAGAAATGAGAGGAACACACAATGCTAAGTCAGCAGCACCTAAGACGGGTATCTCCATTTCTACTGGGAAACAAGCAGAAAAGTTAAAAATAGGCATTTCTAAGTGCTTTGGAACTCCTGAGTTAAATATTTTAACTACTGTTCTTTGTTCATACTGGGAAATAGAAAAAGCTACTGCAAGCAATGATCACTGATTCTGAATCATTGAGAGCCGATGACAACACTAGAAAACCGCAAGTAGCAGAGGCCTTAGGATTGCACCTTGATGGCCTCTCCATATATTACCCCTAAAAGCCGAGCATGTGCCCTGACGCTTAGCCTGCACTGGCTTTCTCTTTCTGCTTTGTTTACCATGACCAGCATGTAATTTAAAACATTCTTCGGCTCAAACATTCTGACAGGCATGAAACCTCAACACACACACACACACACACACACACACACACACACCCTAACCTGTTTATTGCCAAATGTGTATAAAATTCTAAGTTTTATCATGAAGAAAGAAGGCCTAGGTTATCATGAAGCGGATCTCCTAGATGCGTTGAATTCACCAAGTATACATTTAATCCTTACTAAAGTTTCAATTATCGAATGCAGTCTTCAAAATCAACTGAGAGCTTGGAGATGATGTAGGAGGGTCATCTGTCTATGTGTTACTTTCATTGGTTAATAAAGAAACT
>LOEQ01013373.1:13671-25505 GCA_001685075.1 Bramus lutescens | reverse complement strand
CATTGATATTAAGTGATATTAATGACCAGTGGTTGTTAACTCCGTTTTTTTTTTGGTGGTAGTGTGTGTGTGTTTCCCTTCTTTGAGTTTTGCTGGTGGAGGGTTGTCAGATGCTTGTGTTATTATGGGTGTTGTTGGCTTCCTTGGTTTGTGATTTTCCTTCCAGTATTTTCTGTAAGGCTTGGTTTGTGGCTACACATTTTTTAAATCTGATTTCTTCCTGGAATATCTTGTTTTCTCCATTGATGATGAATGCAAGCTTTGTTGGGTATAGTAGTCTGGGCTTGCATCCACGGTCTCTTAGTGTCTCAGGCTTATTATTAAGTAACTCTTACATCTTAAACTAGCCAATTTATATGTATCACCACAAGGGTGTGGCATACCAGTAAGGTTCTGTAATTTCAGCTTTGTTCCCCTTCAGCACCTACATGGTGTCTCACTAACTTTTTCTACTGTTCCTTAAATCTTTTCCAGCCTGGCTGTATTCTGCCTTGCCATAGACTGATACAATGTCTTCATTAACCAATGGTGATAAAACATATTCACAGCATACAGAGGAGAATACCATACCATGTCCCTTTTTCTGTTTAAATAAAATATTTTAATTTTAACATAGTAAAATTAGATATATAAAAACAAGCATCAAACAAGAATTACATTGACAATATTTAGTCTATTTGTAACTGGAAAATTTCATATCTAATTTATTGTTGTAGGAGGCCACTAGTTTGTTCCCAGCTGGTCAGCCCTGAAGTAATCATGCAGAAACCATATTATTTAGAGTACTCTTTGGCCAATAGCTTAAGTGTATTTCTGGATAACTCATAGCTTAAATTACCCCATTTCTGTTAATCTATGTATTGCCACCAGGCTGTGGCTTACTGGGCAAAGTTCCAACATCTGGTTTGTCTCTTGCAGGCATAAAAGTCTTCTCATTGATTTTGCCTTCTTTCTTTCAGCATTCAATTTAGTTTTTCCCACCTACGTTTATTTTGCCCTGTGCAGGCACAAGAAAGTATTTTATTGATTAATGGTATTCACAGCATGCAGATGGAAATCCTACATCAATTTGTTTTTATCATAACTAAGAAAAAGTATAAATATAACCATAATTATCTGTCTTCAATTCTTCAAAGACCCGAGAAGGGAAAATATTACTTGAATAAACAGCAAGTGCAATCAAGCAACTTTCTTTCTAAATGACTATGTCCTTTGCTTTACAGAAACTTCTGTTTCAGGAGGTCCTATTTATTCATTGTTACTCGTATTTTCTTTCTATTCTTCTGGGGTTATACGTAGGAAGTGGTCTCCCCATGCCCATGTATTACAGGCTACTTCCCACTTTGCAACAGTGCAAGAAATGACAGAGACAACCTTCATCCTGGGAAATCACCCAAAAATCTCATTTGCAACATTTTAGCAATCAAGTTTTCTTAATGTGCAGAGTGTCTGACAGACCATTTTCAGAGGTAGGAAAATTTGAAACAACATCTTACCCTGTATTGACAAGGTCTGGCAGTATTTTGCCTGTATCCTGCTTGTTCAGTCTGGACACCATGCATTGTGTCAGTGGTCAAGACAGGGGCAGTTCCTTGTCAAAAGACCAGTTTATTTAGAGAAGAAAACAAGCTTCAAATGGAGTATGTTTAATGCCCAACATCCTCTCAGGAATAGATCACTGTTGCCAGGAGTGATCCTGTCTAATCTTAAGAAAAGTCTAAGTTCTTACAACATTTTATATGCCATATATCATTGAAATATTGAAGACTTTCTAACTAAAATATATCTCTGTATATCTAGAAGACCTAACTAACATGACTACAAGTTTGACTATTACTATTAATCCATAATTTTATTTATACATTACATTTTTAAATGAGCTGTATAAACATAATACCTAAAACAAAAGTAAATATATATGTATAATTATATATGCATTATATATGTATATATGTATGTATATATATACAGTGTAACAAAATTGACCTTAAATTTGTATACTAATTCAAAGTATTCATCTTTATATCCTCCTTATCATTTTTTTATTGAAATTGACTGTAACCGTTAATGACTTACAATCAATCCCCTAAGTGGAAATAAACCAGTATAAACAATCATTTTTGGAGTTTGGGATCAGTTTTCTCTAAACTGCTTCTTGCTCTATGTTGGATGAAGTATTTTTAGAGTTTATGGAGACCTTTCAGGGGGTTTTGTTCCATCAAACTACATTAGCCTGGAAGGAATCCACAAATTCTCATCTTCTGTGGAAACCATATCAGAATCTCTTTTCCAAAGCAACATATTTTCAAATTCAAATTTTGAAGTCAAGATATCTTTATGTTGGCTTGACTAGGTAGCATGTACAATAAAATGTCTCTCTGTGCTTAGCTCATGCACAATAAAAAATTCAAAGAATAAAACACAATAATATATGTATATAATCCAGACTCTGTGTATATTTCATCTTTATATGGCTTATTTTTATAACTTTATTTTTCAATATTTATTTAGCTCTATGCCTTTAATCCACAACTGTCTGTACTGTTACTTATATATACTCTTTCCCTCTCTCCCAAGCATATTTACACTTTTAAAACACAGTATGACCCATTCAGAGGTTTATTTCTGTCTGAATATTTCTTTATTGCATATCTATAATCAATTTCTGACATGGAGGGACTTTTTTCTTTTAAATGCTAAGCAGGAATGGCTAGGACCAATTCTGCAGCCCTGCCTGATGGTTCTGCCACATCCAACATGGCAGAGGTATGTTTACTTTTTTTTGTGAGTCATGCTCATTTCTCCAGCTCTAGATATGCAGCAGGTATATGTTACCATTAAGCAACTTGTAGCACTCTGTCAAACGCTAGGTGCTTTGTAGCAGGACCTCCTGAAAGAGGCAAAAAGTTTGTGCACCCAGCATGAACCAGGAAGCTGGCTGTTAAAGAAGCTGTTCCTCTCCTTGCTGCCAGCAAAGAGAGCCTATCTGAAAAAAAATGAGGCTACCAAGAAACTGTACTTGACCCACATTTTTGTGGGTCCAAAATCCCTCTTTTTTTTCCTTATGTTTTTCTTTTAGGTCTTATGTGGACCCATGCTCCAGATATTGGACACCATTATGCAGATGGAGGCCATTCATTCATTCCCCAGACCCAGGTCACACAGTATTGTAATTAATAATGTTTTTGTGTGACTATTCAGGTCTGGGTGGCAGAGAAAGAAAGAGCAGCCTCCACATACAACCAGATTTCTCTCTAACCACATAGTCATATAGTGACTGTCTCTATCAAGATCTTTCTTTCAATACTCTCCTACTCTGTTCCTCTTTCCTCAACCATGTCTTTTCCTCATGTTCTCATCTTCTATACCCCCCTTTGCCAAGAGATATCATCTCATTTCCTTTCCCAGAGTGATGCATGTGTCCCTTTAAGGGTCTTCCGTGTTACCTAGCTTCTCTGAAGCTGTGGATGGTAATCTGGTTTTCCTTTGTATCTAACATCTATTTTTGAGTGACTACATACCATGTTTGTCTTTCTGAGACTGGATTATCTCAGTCAGGATATTTTTTATAGTTCTATCCATTTGCCTGCAAGAGATGTGGGAGGGAATATATGAACAACGGAGGTTAAGATCATGATTGGGAAATCCATCGAGACTGCTGAACTAAGCTCATGGGAACTCATGAACTATAGACCGAAAGCTGTGGAGCCTCCAAGGGACCAAGCTAGGTCCTCCATATATGGGAGACAATTGTGAAACTTAGATTATCTGAGTGGCACCTGGTAGTAGGACTAGGATCTATCCCTGGTGCATGACTTAGCTGGTTGGAGCTCATTTTCTATGGTGGGATGCCATGTTCAGCCTTAATGCAGGGAGGAATGGTTTGGTCTTTGTCCAACTTAATTTTCTTGACTCTTGATGGGAGCTCTTACATTTTGGGAGGAGTGTATGGGGAAATGGGCAGAGAGAGGGTTGAGTTTGTATGAGAAAAGGGGTTGGAGAGAAACTGTGGTTGGAATATGATATAAAATTTGAAAAAATAAATTAAAAAAATATAAAAAAGAAGTTTGGTAGCTTAGAAAAGTGCAGTAATAGGTCAACATCTAGGTTCCATGGACTCACTAGTTAGTCAAATTTGGGTAGATTTATAGTATCAAGAATGAAGACCTACCTAATGAGTATGCCTTAATTGTAATCAGACAGTTACTTATTGCATGTTATGAATGGGACTATTATTTTATGAAGAACATTTTGCAGTGGGTCATTGCAAAATAGTGCCTTACTGTTTGGGACTATACTGTGCAGCTTACCACCCACTTAGGGTCCTGGTGCTTGTGTACTCACTTGAAGTCAGAAGAAACCTTGCAGAGAGTGCACATTTGGCTCAGCACACCCACCTGGTTAAGCCACAGAATCAGGACTGCAAGACATGCACAGGAAAGAGAGCATCGGGGATTCCCACTGCCATGAACAGAGGCATTTCCATACCACACAAAGTGCTGTATGGCAGATTTAGCTTTTACTCAGATTACAAAAAAGAAGGTTTATTGTTCTGCACAGAGCTTCCCAGAGTCTGTGTGAGCATGACTCCCACTGTGGAGGTCCTAGAGCTTACTATAAATGTACCTCTACCATATTGAAAGACTGAGGAGGGAGCCAGAATCCAGGGCTGCTATGCCCACACTGCTTACCATTTTTAAAAATGCTCTGGTCAGAAAGGATTTTAGATTCACAATAGCACATATTCAAACATAAAAGACCTCTAAACTAAACACAATGGGTTTTAGAAAAGGTATGCAGGTTTACAAGAGAAATGAAAAAAAGTATAGAAAGTTATAAAAATAAATGTTTCTAAGAGACATTAAAATTAATATGAAAAGGACACATAAAGATGGAAAATACACAGAGTATGGATTATTTATATTATTGTGTTTTGTTTGAATTTCCTGACTGCAGAGAAACATTTGATTGTTAGGGCAGATAAGATAAATCAACATATATATTTTAAATTTATCTTGACTTTAAAATTTGAGGCTAAGGATATGTTACTTTGAAAAAGAGGTTTTCTTTTGTTTCTACAGAGGATGGGAACCTGTGGATTCCTTCCAGACTACTGTGGTTTGATGCAACAAGACCACCTGAAAGGTATCCATGAACCCTTAAATTACTTTATCCAATAACCAGAAAGCAGTTTGAAGAAATCAGTACCCATTCTCAAAATTGCTATTTATAAATGTTTATTTTCATTTAATGAAGTTATTATATAGAGATTAATGATTTGCATTGGTATAGATCTTGTTCTATTGATTAAGATTTAAGGTAGATTCTGTGATACTGTGTATATGTATTAAATCTTTTGTTCAAGTTATTGTGTTTGTAAATCTCATTTAAAAATGCAATATGTAATCAAAATTACAGATATACATTATATTATATTATATATTATAGATAGTCATTTATAATAGTCAAATTTGTAGTCATGTAGCTAGTTTTTCTAGATATACAGAGATAAATTTCAGTTATATAGATATTCTTCAACACTTCTGAGACCTATAGAATATGTTATTTAAAATGTTTTAAGAACTTAGACTTTTCTCAACAGTGAGGCATGTCTGCTTCTGGCAATACCAGTTACTTTAGAGAGATTGATGGGCATCAAAGAAACTTGTGGAATTTGCCTTCAATGTATCAAGTTTAGCCATTAGGGGAAGAAATTGCTCTTGCCTGGACTGCTTAATGGTGTGCTTTATGTACTGGCCATGCAAGATCCACAGAAAAGTGACTGCCGAACTATATAAAAGATAGAACGGTCCTTCAGCATTCCTGCTTCACAGACCAAACTGTCAGACATTCTACAGGACACAGAAGAAAGTGACTGACAGGCTGCCAATAGGTGAAACAGTCTTTCAAATTTTCTGCTTCATGGAAAACTCCGCCATCTACTTTGGTCCTATAGGATGAATATGGATGCCCCAGTGTTACATAAGTACTTTGTGTGACTGTCCAGGCAGAGAGAGGACTCTGTCAATTCTAGCTTTGGCAGTTGCTTGCAATGCACTTCCTGTGTACTTAGGTAATATTATTTACTTCTTGGGTTTATATAGTTTTCCTTGGTTATGATAAAAGGAAACTAAAATATGAAACTTTAGACTCAGAAAGAAATTCTGTAACTGTAATTCTTGCTTAATAATCACTTTGTTACATGGAATTTAACTATGTTAAAGTTAAATCCTTTTTCATTTAGACAAAAAAAGTGAGATAATATAGGATTCGCCTCTGTATGCTATGAATATATTTTAATACCATAGGTTAATAAAGACTATTTGCTCTGTAAAATCTGAACAGAGGAACAGATAATGATAGGTGCAGCCAGAAAGATGCCATATAACTGCCAATGAAGAAAGATGCTGGACCCTTACCAGTAGGCCACAACCTCCTGGTGTTACATGGGTTAATAGAAATGGGTTAATTTATGATGTAATAATTAGCTAGAAATGCTCTAGATCCATCAACCAAACAGTGCTATAATTAATAAGATTGATGTGTGATTATTTATATCTGGGAAATGGGGGAAAAAGCAGTTTACTTACAGTTCTGTATCATAGATGGAACAGCTATGTAAGGATATTGATTTCCCCTACATGTTCTCCTTAAAATTCACTAATTGCTATTGCATTACTGACATCACCATTTACTAATATCAAAGCCTTCATAATTAGTAAGACTAAATGATGATGATGATGATGATGACGACGATACGAGAAGAAGGAATTCATTTCTGTGGATAGTTTAATTGGCATTTTAAGCACAGAAACAACTATTGCATAATTTTTTTAAGTCCACATTATAATTTACAACATCCTTCATAGATCATGGTAATTAGAAATGATAATGAATGAGAAATTGAAGTGACTTAAATGTATATAGTTAATATATGATTAATTTTTCTTCTAAAAGTGTACATTCACTTACTTAATCCTAACAGTAATTTCTCAAAATGACCCTGTACCAATTATTAGTGTTTTAGTTGGTGATATTTATAGAGCACTTTAATAAAGTGATTAATTAAGGAATTAGACAATTTTGAGAAAATGATGAAATATGATTGAGCTATTGTTCTTTGCATTTTAAAAGACATTCTCATGTTATGTAAGAGAATATTATTTTATAAATAATTTTCCTTCTCGGACAGCTAATTACATTGAGTATGACATAATAATTTTATCAGATACTTTAGAAAATGATATAACTTTTCTGTCTATATTTTTAATCAGTTTCACTAGATTTTGTTTTGTGATGTTTTTGTTATAAAATATTTGTAGCTTGAAGTCTTGAAAATATATTTCTTATCTATGTTTTAACTTTTCATTCAATTAATGATACACTTTGAGAACCACATTTTCTTATGATACTAGAACATGTGTTTACCATTTTCCATCTCTATTTCTCTCTCTTGAAATAATTAAAACCAAAGCTAAATTTACCTGTAATTTCTTTACAATTTGCACTGAATAAATATCAGTGGATATTTCACGTTGTGTCTAAAAGTCAACTGCAGGAAATTCAAGCCTTTACAACAGCAGTTCCAAAACCATTGAAAACTTAACTCCAAAAAATATCTTTGAGAAAGCAGCATATTTAGCAATCAACACAACAGTATACAACTGGCATCTAAAATGGTATATGGAAACTGTAGTAACAAGCTTCCTATAATGTAAAGACAATTTTACACATACCCTTCGAATACTAAGAGTAAATAAATGTACATGTCAAATAAAATTGTTAATTTAATTTTCAACAGGACTGAATTTTCCAATGACCATGGAAACATATCTCCTAGTGTACTTATGTTGATATTTTAGAACCCTTTAAAAAAAAAGACGGAAGGCTTACACTGCATGTAGGCAGCACTATCCCATAACAGGGGTCTTAATATGAAGAGGAGAAAATAATCTGAGTGACAGCATTCATCTTAACCTGCTTCCCCAGTGCTAATATAATATGACCAGTGTAACCAGGAACCTCACATGACTTTTTTCTCATGATGCAAGGTTTGTTCAAACTCCAAGCCAAAGAAACGTTTCCTTCCTTATGTTACTTTTATAATGTAGTTCACTTCATCAATCTTAAAAGTAAATAATAAATAAGTAAAAATATTGGGCCATTACGGTGATAAACCATGTGATTCTTAGGTTTTAGAAACTGATTTATAGATGAAAAGTAATATATCAATGTGTATGAATCATGTTTTAGCATATTTAGTTTTCAATCTCCATTTAAATATAATATTTATACATTTATTTACATGACTTTTCAATTTATAACTGATAGAACAAGTCTGAAATATTCATAGGCACACCCAGACACATGTTCTTACTAAGTGACAATCATAAGTGATCATCATAAAAATTTTAATAAAATGAATTCTGTTTAAGGGAAATATTCCAACATTTACATTTTAGAAAGCATATTTATTTTCCACATAATTTCTTAGATTATTAACAAAGATAAACAATTGCTTCTACAGTTAGATGATTTTTTCCATAATTCTCTTTGCATTTCAGGATTAATCTTTTATTCAAATTACTATATTTACAATTTCATCTGAAAGATAAGAGTGTATAATACATGGTACACTTTGTGGTTCTACTCAGTTAAAAGTGAAATTTCATGTAACTTTATTTTTATTTATTTTTTACTTTAAAAGCCATATTGACAACCAGGCAAATTTATAAAGAAAGGATTAAGGTGAGAATGAAACATCAACATTCAGCCTTTGAATAAACTTCTGTCTTAAATTAAAAAGGATGGGCAGTATCCTAGTTTTATAAGTAGACCATATTCTCACAGGGAATGACAAGATAACATTTATTTACAGATAGATAAATAATAATTTATCTTGATTACTACTTACCACTCAATGTAGCACAACTTCCATTTTCTAGTTTGGAGTGTATGCTGCAAAATTTTTACTGGAGTGTGTACATCTCAGATAAAAATAGAATGCAGTTTTGGGTTTTAGCATGACCTTGTCATTTGAAAAATCATTATGTTTTAATGGCATATAATTTAAAATGCCTGTAGGAGTGAGTTGAATTTACAGAGGTATTTTTGAGAGTAATTACTTACCAGAGGATGACAGAACACTTGTGCAGTACCAACCTTTTTCAGTTCACATAGTTGAGACTACTTGAAATGAATTAACACTTTTACCATTAATGTTTGATGGGAGGCCATAGTGAAAAAGATAGATGCTTATAAAATTGACATCCTTAACATTTAGAACTGAACACTTAAATACCAGATACATAATTTGGAATTAAATGTCAGGACCTAACTCAATAATATTTAACAATGTATCAGAACATGTATGAGCAAGAGTCAGTTTACATTATTAATGAAACAATTAAAGATATGTTTAATTGTCTCTGTTCAAAATGAAGTTTATTTTAACACAACTTTTTGAGAAAAAATCTGCTTTTAATTTTTCTTTCCTACCTATCAGAGATATCAAGTATTTTGTTTATTCTAATAACTATAAAAGATGTTTATTAAAAAGCAAACAGCAAAGTTTATTAAATATTTTGAATACTTCAGTATTCAAATAAACAGTAAATAAATATTATGGTTGATATAATATCAAATTATGATTTGTAATTTATGTGTCTTGTTTGCTTCTTTTCTTAGCAAATTATGTGTCTGATAAAAATATTCTAAAGTATATAGTATATATACACAATCAAATCCTGAAGGAAAAGAATAGTGCAGAAACAATGTTCTTTTAAAATTACTGAAAAATAATGATGATGTAGCACAGTTAAAGTATAACTAAGACCTAGGGAGGTGGCTATACTGTTGAAAGGGTATAATACTTGAAATTGCAGAAGACCTGAATTTGGTTTTCCACACCCGTGCTAACAATCACATGTAACTCCAACTCTGTGGGATTCAATGCTTGTGACCTCTGATGTCACCAGCACTTGTATACAAATACCTGCAAACATACACACACACACACACACAAGCATACATTCATGAGTAATATATAAATAAATGAAGAATGAAACAACTCAAGTATAGATGTCATTTGATGTACCAATAGTAATTCTCTGAAAATTATTACCAAGAATTTTACAATGAATCTTCATTTTAATTAATGATATCATATGAGGGCTGGATAGATGTGTCAGTGATTTAAGAGTCCTTTCTTTTTTCTTCAGAAAACCAGAGTTTAATTTCAAAACTCATGTTTAAGAGTTAATAACTTCCTGTAACTCTAGATCCATGGATTTAATGCTTTTTCTGATTCCATAACTACCTACATACAATTACACACACACACACACAAACACACACACACACTAGGAGTGGTATATGGTGTGTTTGAAGAGATAAATATTGTAAAAAATAATTGAACATAATTTCCTAAAGAAAAAAGTTAATGATGCAGTAGAGTTTTGAATATTTGGATAAAGAATGGTTATTAAGCATTGAATAGCCTTTATAAACTTTATCTCTTTTATTGATTTTTATTGAGCTCTACATTTTTTCTCTGCTATCTTACTGTCTCCCTCCTCCCCCTTTCAACGCTCCCCAAAGGATCCCATGCTCCTAATTTACTCAGGAGATCTTGTCTTTTTCTACTTCCCATGTAGATTAGATCTATGTAAATCACTCTTAGAGTCCTAAGACTCTAAGAATATCTAAAATTTATCTCTTTATGACTAGAAAAACTAACCTACATGACTACAAGTTTGACTACAGAGGGGAATACCACATCATCTGTCCTCATAAGGATCAGAAAATTTGTATGCTATTAATGTGGGAAATTGCTGAGTTATTTTATTAACCATATGTCATTTATAGACTATTTCATATTACAAGTTTTTCATCTATCTATCTATCTATCTATCTATCTATCTATCTATCTATCTATTCTTCTGCCAGGTTCAGTCTTGCAAGGTATATATGCAAGGAAATAAATAGTAATTCAAATTTAATGGTTATTAAAAAAGAGAGAATGTGAGTTAAGAAGAGTCTGGAGAAATGTTTTTCATTTTATATTGAAAATATTGGAGGAATAAGAGATTTTTATTTGCCTGAGTGCCTCAATACAAGATTCATCATACCATTTAGTTTTCTAAGCTCAGATATTTATCTATTGCCCAAAGAATTGTTTTATAAAATGTTCTTTAGAAGGCAATTTTAAGACATCAGAACTCTCCTAGCTGCAGAATCTGTTGTGCTTTATATTGCTCTGTAATTCTGTAGATTGATAGACAAAAACAAAACAAAACAAAAAACAGGTACATCAGAACAGAAGAACTTGAGTTAGACTCACCCAGCTTTCTCACAGCAGAAATCAGGAATAGCCATTCAACAAAAGATAAGGCATAACTAAAAGGGTGGTACTGATGTCAATTTGAAGCACAGATCCAACAGGAGTATATTACACTTTCATTAAGTTTGTGTGGTGGGAAAGTCATGGAAAGATACATTTTTTACATGTGAATACTCAAAAAGAAGCAATACATTTCTTCTTTTTTTCTTTTTTTTGCTCACAGGGCATTTTTTGAAAAATGATCTTCTGCTTTAAATGAAGATTGTGCTTTTGGTTTTCTAGTTGACCAGAACTGAATTATTAAATTCTATGAAAACTATATTAATTATAACACTGTTTGGTCCAAATATCATACATATTTCTAGTTAGCTCTTATATCTTTTTATTTACTTTTATTCCTTTATAAATAATGGCTTTCAAAATTTCCACTTCCTTCCCTACTCCCATTTTCCTCCCGCTCCCCCACTCACCCTCCCTCTTCCCCCTCCAGTCC
>LOEQ01013370.1:0-15688 GCA_001685075.1 Bramus lutescens | reverse complement strand
GAGCCCAGACAGGACATTGTGGGGCGAGGAACCTCCAAAGATGCCCTTGAGTTTAGTTGCTCTTGGCCACCTACTGCTAGGCCCGCAGCCTACCATTAAGAGTAGTTTGTTTTTCCAGTGAGACTCCCTTGAAGGAAATGAAATTTTCATTTGCAAGTGGCTTTCAATTAGAGATAACTTCTGGGTTATCTCCAATCAACTAGAGATGGGGGCACATGGCACTATCCTTTCAGCCCTAGGAAGACATCTGGCACAGACCCAGGCAGGCTCTGCATAGCTCCCGCAGTCTCTGTGAGTTCATTGTTTTGTTGGTTCTGTTGTGTTTTGAGGCTTTAGTTCCTTGGTGTCCTCTATCCCTCTGTCTCTTACACTCTCTTTTGCCTCTTCTGCAGGTTCCCTGAGCCCTGAGGGGAGAGATTTAATGGAGACATCCCATTTAGGGTTGAGTGTCCCAGGGTTTCTTACTCTCTTTGTATTTTCTGAGTTTGGGTCTCTTTGGTATAGGAGAAAGCTTCTCTGATGATAGTTGAGTCAGGCACTGGCCTATGAGTTTAGCAGAATGTCATTCAGGTTCATTTTATTACCATGTTTCTTTAGTAGAGCAGTAGTATACCATAGGTCCCCTGGTTATGTGTTACACTACGTGGAGGGGCCTCCAGTCAAATCAGGTACTGGTTGGTTATTCCCACAAATGTTGTATGGGTAGCATATCTTCCAGGCAGTGCACCATTGCCATTGTAGATGGAAGGGTTTGTAGCTGGGTTGGTGTTTTCTCTTTTGGTAATGTGCAGAGTACCTTTTAGTACCAAGAACACTAGTCTATAGGGGTGAAGTGTCTAAGTAGGCATCAGCTTGGCTTCTCTGGGGGGAAGGCCCAGTGGGTAAAACTTACCACACCAGAAAACTGACAATCTGATGATGGCACACACCTCTAATCCCAGCACTCAAGAGGCACAGGTAAGCAGGTCATTGAGAATTTTAGGCCAGCCTGGGGAACATATGGAGTTCCAGGACAGTCAAGGCTACATAGGAGTAAGACCATGGTTTTATGTTTTTTCTCTTGTTTTCTGTTTTTGATTTTGGTTTGATTTGGTTTGGTTTGGTTTTTCAGTGTGCACTTCCTAGGAGTCTGGTTTGGGATCAGCTCACCAGAACCTATCTAGAATCTAGACACATTCGCATAAGCTTCTTTAATACCGGAACTTCTGGCTAACATCCAGAAGGCTGCAGCAGCTCAAACAGCCTGGCACCTTCAGCTCAGCACGAGTGACCACAGACCCTGCATCAAACTACATGGAAAGTAAGAAACAACACCCAAGCTTGTCCTCTGATGTTCACACGGACTGTGGTAGGTACTGATGCACGCACACACACATGCACGCACACAACACACACACACACACACACACACAAACCTCCTGTAGTTAAGTTTCTCCATCAGTCAGCTACATTATGTAAATCAGACTCAGAAAACTAGAAAAAGAAGAAAGGAGAGGATGAAATACCTGCTAAAGATCTTTATAAGCAATGATCCCATGACAACAGAAAGCTGTTGTTTGAAGGAAGAGTTTTGTTACATTTTATTTTATTTTGAGAGTAGCTCATGTGGCCCAGGCTTGCCTCAAACTACTATATTGGCAATAGTAGCCTTGAACCCCTGAGCCTCCTTCCTCTCTTTTCTAGAGTGTGCCACTCCACCAAGGGTGCAACCATCATTTCTTACCCTAAAAATATGCTGGCTTTTGTCCTTCTCAGTCTCCACTCCCTGTCAATTCTCCTCTTTCCTCTACCACGCCAGCTAGCTTTCTTGGCAGGTTTCACCTTCTGAGTTGTTCACTAAGCACCTTTGCTCTAATTGTCCCACCCCCAGCTACCCATGCTGTCCTTTTTGTTCTTATTGCCCCAGCCCCAGCCTGCCTATGCTGTCCCTGTCACTCTGCTCTTCCAGAGTTCTCTCCTTCCCCAGCTGCAGCACACAGCAGCTCCCAGAGCGGCCCTGCTGACATAGTGAAATAAAATCAAAAAGCTGTATTAATTTAAGTGGCTTTCTTCACATTTAGGGCTGCTATTACAGTGTTGATGGTTGGTAATAAAAGACCTTTTAGTGTGGGAAATCAAATAATCTTGTACAAACACAAATGGGCCCAGACAATGATTATCCTAATGTAATTGGAGAATGAATTCTGATTATGGGTGTCAGTTCCTGCCTTTCTTAAGGTGTTTTAGGGCTAATCTGGTGATTGATAGATTGGCACTTACTCTTTGTAAAGTGTATTTGTCTTTAACATACTGCATTTCTTACATTTGGTATCTCTGTGCCCAACCATTCTTAGAGCTTTAAAGCTGTACTGACTTTAGAGAATTTTTTTAGATGTTTGTGCAATGAACTACGATGAAGTTATGATTGCAGGGGTGAGCTGGCTGTCAGACAATAGTAGCCATTGACAGCAGCAGGCTCATCCTTCCCTCAGAGCCCCAAGGGAAATGAAAGAAGCCATATCGAAGAAGGGGCCATTGAGGCTAAGGCTAGAGACTATCCTGTGGGAAACGATCCCATTTGCAAGTGTGATGCTCTACATGCCAAGGGAAAGATTCCCGTTTTTCTCAGATGATGTCATTGTCCTATGCTAAAGCACATTGGTTAAAAACTTACTTGCTGAAACTTTGCATTGGCAATCAATATTTGTTCTGTGAATGACTGCCTATCTGCTGTCAGAGATCTATGGGGCTGAAGTGGAGTTCCCTGTCTTAATGACTTTAACTAGATAGTTAATTTAATGGACCTGGCCTTTATAGATCTGTCAATGGAGATTGTATGTGTGCATAATAGAGTGCACAGCAGCCATCCTTCTGCCTAAGAAACAGGTGCTACTGCCATGCCCAGCCTTGCCCTCAAGCCAGCACGGATGCTCACCTTTGTCCCTCATCGTGGAAAACCATCTCCTTCAGCCAGATGTGCACATCACAACCTTCCCATCCCTCAAGGCTGAGCCCAAAAAGGCCGTCACACCTGGACAGCCTTGCCCATGAGATGCCTCATGAGACGGCATCTCTTTTCCCCCGACCTTGAATATCACACTTTCCTTTCTTCCACTACAACAGCCATCTGTGCTTTACACTTGGATTCACATTCATCAGTTTCTTTTCCCCAAATTCGGACATCATCATCCCCAAAGCAGGCTCTCCATCAGGGCTGTGTAGGTAACAGAGAGGTGAGAGCCCTAATCTCAAATGTGGACCCTTGGTACAGCTCACCTGAATGAAGCATCTGTCCTTTCTGGTTTCTGCTTGAGGGTCAGGGTCATCTTCAGAAGCCCTGTTTCTTTACCTTACTCAGGCAATAGCAGATCATTTCTGCTGAGCTTGATAACTACCCTGAATTTAATCAGGCATGATGATGGAATTGCACTGCATGAATAAGTGGGTCTCAGATGAGAACCAGTTAATCGTAGCTCAGTGAGTGAGAGGAGGCACATGTAATTGAAAAGCAAGGCATTTGTTTAGAGTGCCAGTGCAGGAAACACTCTGAAACACTTTGGAGCTCTACATGGGTTTATTTCCTCTGTAGGGCATGAAGTATGCTAGCTTCCTTCGGCACTGAATCACACCGCTTTGACTTCTCTGGATGTAATTTGAATGTTTGCCTAGTACCTCCATAGCCATTAGATATGTCGAAGGCAAATACTCCATCCTTATAATTCTTTGTATCTCTTAAAATAACATGACCCTGCCTCTCATATGATAAACAGGATGCCCAAATCAAAGCAGAATCTTGTCAGTGTAGCCCTCTCTTTATAAACAAGCAAAGTTCTAAAGGGATTTTCATGGGTGTGGGACGTTCCTCATAGAGGGTAGGAGAACATATTTTGCAGCAATGAGGAGGAAGTACAGCCTTCCTGTGGAATCATATTCCTAAACTTAAAATTCTGGGAAATTCTTCAGGTTCTAAACTCATTTTTGTGGAGCAATAGTGTGTCCTGTTTAGTGGACTATGACTTTGTAGTATGGGTTGAAGTCAGCTCTCTCTTTATTCACTTTTGACCCAGTCTGAAAGATTTAGCTCAAATCTACCTAGAATTGCCAGTAGATTAGGATTCATGAAAATTTCCTTCCTATAGGCATTTATAATGAAGGTTTAGATCCACAGGAATTTCTATTCATGGATTTTTTCATATTTGAGCTAAAATTTGTCCCACATAACCCCACAGGGCAGTCAACAAAGTCTGAATGCCAGCATCTCTTGGACACATTCGTCCTCACCTTGGCTGTTCATGGGCTAGTGCTACAGTTGTGTGTGCATGTTTGTGTTGAGTTGATGCGAGGTTTGATGGAGAGAAATTTCTTTCTTTGAAAGAACAGGTGACTTGGACAATTTACCTTATCTGCAGCTCCTTTCTCTTCAGCCCGAACTACTGTCTTCATGTTCTGTAACAGACCTATGTTAGCCAGCTAGCTATGTTTGTATTTACTTCACTAGGAACTCAGCCTGGTGTGCCACCATTTCCTTGTTAAGGGCACTTTCTTTGACATGTTGGAACTTTCTCATTTTCTAAGGAGTGGTTGTCATGCTTGGTATCTCTGGAAAATCCCTAGCACTTGATATCCTGTGAGGAAGCGAGTGTACAAGCATATGTACACATTCATATGTGTGTGTGCATGCATACGTGTTTGTGTGTGTGTGTCTCTCTCTCTGTGTGTGTGTGTGTGTGTGTGTGTGTGTGTAGGTCAAGGGAAAACTCAGGTGTCATTTCTCAGGTACCATCTCCTCATCCTTTTAGGTAGGTAGGATCTATTACTCTCTTAGGTTAGGCTGTCTGGCTAGCAAACTCCAGGATCTACCTTTCAATACCTTGTCAGCCTTTAAACTCTAAGTGCGTCATCATACACACCAGATCCTTTAAAAGAACAGAAACCTGAGTTTTAGGGCTAGAATTCAAGTCCTTATGCTTGTGAGGCAAGCACTTACTGACTGAGCTACTCCCTCAGCCTGCCCCGTACCTGCCATTCTTACTAGCGATTAAGACAGCCTTTTAGAGGTAGCACAAAGCGCTCTTCTTCTAAGTTGAGCATCCAGTTGGCTGCTTTCTTGAAGGAGGGCATTGCCTATTCTTTTCTTTCCTGTTATGTTATCCTCAGAGGGAATGTCTGGCAGTCAGCTGACAACTGCATTAGCCTTTGGTTGGTATTAATAACGAAGAATGGGAGATCTGTTCAGCTTATATAAACACACAAATTGTACTGCAGCATCCCTTCTTTATGTTTCAAAAAGGTTGAGGTGTTTTTCTAGCACAAAAATAACAAGAAAGCAATGGAATGATTAATCTTTTGGTACCCTTTTTAGCACGGATTTCCACTGCAGGAGACTAGCCATTTCTCAGAAGATTAGCACATTGCAGGCCGTAGAGGAAGCTTCCTTTTCTTCCTGTTATGTGACGTTCCTCTTTAAGACACTGAAGATACATCATCAAGTCAGAGTAACACCATTATTTGACTTTAGAGATGATGCCCCATTTCCTTAAACACATCTAGGTACTAAACACCTACAGGGGAACTATGAGGAGCAATGTAAACACTATTCAAAGATGGCATCTCTGGGAATTCTCCACTATGAAAACTCCACATTCACCCCCACCAAACTGTGTTTGGCTCTTATGAAGGCAGATCTCAGACTGAGAAAGTTGGCCCTTGGAAGGTAATGCTGTAAGACGCAGCACTATGCCAGCTAAGAAGGGAGCGTGCAGTATCAGGGCAGCCTTCCAATTACTTTACTGAGGGATCAGCACCAGGCTATTGCCTTTTGAAGATGGGGCTTTGTGAAGAGGCCAAGTAAAGAGTGTGAAATATGTCCAATGTATGCAAATCCTCACCATACTATGAGCACATGGATTAGTAATATGCCTGATGACAGCTTTAGACCAATAATCATCATTTCGCCAAATTGAGGGCTTGGGGGATGTGGGGCAACTCTGAAAGGGATCTGTGTGCAGCTTTGGCAGCTGTCACCCGATCTATAAGCAGATGTTTCTGGGAAGAAGGGAAGGAGGAAGAAAGGAGGAAGATGAAGGGATGTGGGGAACCCTAGAGTTCAGTTTCATGATACATGATTCACAGCATTCCCACCCCCGATGTGTGTGTATGTATTCTATTTAGATTTTCACATGTAAAGCCTCAGAAGTACCTAGAGTCTGAGGGTGAGGAGGATATCAAGTGGAATGGGTGTGGCCTAAAGGAGAAGTGAAAGGGGGAGATTGAATAGCCATGTGAGAACATGTACTTGAGCTTGTCAAGAAGAATCAAGTCAACACCACCCTGTCCTTAGAATCAGTAAGGAGAAACAATTTAAAATTTCATTTTTCTTAAGAACAGCTGCATACTGTACATGTGTTTGTATCATCTCTGCATGCTTAAATTAGTCTTCTTGTCTTTGAATTTGAGCAGTAATTAACTCAATTATGCTTATTAAACTCCCCCAAGTTATTAATTAAGGATTCTATGGAAGAATTATCTCAGTTGAATATACTTCTATGTTGGTCTTGCTCTGGAAATTTTGGCCTTTTTGCCCACCCTGCTTCCATGAATGCCCGGATTAAATGTGCCCAGGCAAGCACTGTCGCGGGCAGGTAAAGTGCCGCCCTGACCCTCTGGCCTCAATTCCAGGATGGTAATTCTTTCCTTCATTTTCTTTGTTCATAGGAAACTTAATCTTAACTCCACCTAGCCACAGGATTTCAGAAAAAGGAGAACATGCTTCTGGGTTGTGCTTTGCTTTTCCCAAGTGTCTAATGTATATTTACACTTGTTAAAAGAACAATTCTCTCATTGCTCAAGAAGGCCCAGAGGCTAGGTCAGACTGCATAGGAAGGTCATTGTCAACCGTACCAGTATTCTACACAGAGCAGGCCTTGCAGTTTGTCTTCCTACCTGAACAACACACAACAGTGTCTTTCTCTTCCTGGTCCATGAAGCAGAGAGACGCTGCTTCAATAAAGCAATTCCTTGACATTGTCAATAAGGCCCAGGTTATGGTTCCCACTGTGTATCAGAGGCCAAGGGGGCTCAAGAATGTTTCGTGGCCTTGTTTATTGATATCACATTTATATTTCTAGAGCATCGGTTCTCACCCTGTGGGTTTCAACCCCCTTGGGAGCTGCATATCAGACATTTATATTATGATTACAACAGTAGCAAAAGTACAGTTGTGAAGTATTAATAAAATCATTTTGTGGTTGAGGGTCACTACAACATGAGGACCTGCATTAAAAGGTCACACTATTAGAAAGGTTGAGAACCATTGCTCTAAGGGCTCCTGACTTTAAAGTAGTAATGAATTTGTTCACCTCTTGTCCCCATGCTTGGAGATGAATGCTATCTGATTGATCAAAATAGATCCTAGAATGTTCTTGCCGACACATGTCTACCTTAAATCTCAGCCTCTCCTCTTTCCGGATATTTCCAAAAGAACAGAGACACCCTCAGAACGCTCACATGGCCTCCCCTCTAATTCCAGCCTCTACTCTTTCCTCTCTTTTCAGAAAGCAAGTGCAAGTCTGCAGTAGCTGGTTTCTGATATGTAATTTAATGCTTTGATGTCAAAGTTTGAAACCACAGTGATGAGGATGAAGCACCAAGCCCTTTAGATAAATCATCATCCACTGGAGCAGTTGGACCTGTGGGCATCCTTGGAGAGCATCCCGTAGAGGAGATTCCCATGGTCATTTCTGAGATGTCCTACTCTGGGAACATCAAGTCATAGGGGTGGTGGAGGAAGAATCTGGAGTCGTGAGCACATTTGCTTTGCTACTACAATAATTAGATTCTGGAACTCTCCATGGGAAATCTAGGCACTGATGCAATTCTTTCTGTGGAGGGGAAAACAGGATTTTGACTTGTTTATTTCCACACTCATTTCAGTGGATTTAACTAAGCTTAATAAAGTTCAAACAACCTGCCCAAAATCATAAATTAGCATTAGTGATTCAAGATTACTGATTTCCTTGGGGCTCTGCACAATTTACAGCCATCTTCATTTCCTTCTTTGAATTACAGAATCTTAAAAAGGCCTTCACGGTCACTCAGCCTTATTTCCTACTGCACCGTAGATCTCCACTAGGCTTGCATCCAACCCCTGCCTAGATCAGCCGCCTCCCGCAGGCAGGTGCACGCGCACACACGCAGGCACACACACGCACGCACGCACGCATGCACAGAGCAGCTTGCCTTGAGCCCATCCACACTTGTGTTCCTACCTATTAATAAGTGGTAAGCATCATTTTAACAACCCTATTGAACAGTGATGCCTGGCAATTGGAACATGGCCCTGAAGGTCTGGTAATAAACAAGGCAATTTATTTTTAGAGCCCAATAGAGATGGCGAGGTCATTGTGGCTTACTTTCCACACATTTTGGGAATTTTTTGTGCGTCTAAATAAAGCCACAAATACAAAGAGGCCGGAATATAGTCCATGCCCCTCCTTTCCTGATAAAGCCTCATCACTGCAGCGCACGGTCCTCCAGGATTACACAGCTTCCAGCTTCCACTTGGCTTCTGTAACTGCCATCCAAGATTCTGATTTGAGTTTTGGAATAGTCATCAATGTATGGAACTCATGATTTGCCCCATGTGGGGGACCAGAAAATAATGTGGGGAGCCATTTTAAAGCCTGGACTGTGAGGCTGCAGTGCTGGAGATTCTGCTGCCTAGCGGGGAGCCCAGAAGATGCATATTCTTAGGGTATTCCATAGCTTTTCCTGATGCATGATCAGACTAGAGAATCATTATTCTCCCACAATCCTTCAGCTCCTAACTGAACTGTTCTAGGCTAACTGAACCTTTTTTTTTTCACAACCCCGAGGTTCTAGTTTTTATGGCACTGATAACGTGGTTTTCAGTCTGCAGGTCTAAAGAGCACATCCCCACATGCCGTTTACCATGCTTCTCAGGATTCAGCCACAGAGGAAAGTGAAATTTAGACTTCCCTGTGTGTCTGTATATCCTGTGAAAACCTGTCCTGAGTAGGTTAGTCACAGCTACGCTGATCACCAGAGACGCTTTAAATTCAGACTGTCCTACGATGAAAATGATAAAAACCAAAACAAAATGTCAGTGAATTATGGGACTTTCTTTCAGGGCTCTTGGTCCTTTCCCGTCCTTTCCTTTCAGTTTCAGGTTTCCTAATTAAATGTGTGAACAGAGAAACTGTGCTCTTGATAGATGTTGCCTGTCGTGGCTCTCAGTCCATAATGGAAAACATCTTTGGTCTGGGCTCTTTTTCTTTTATTCCCTTTCCGTTATACTTGTAAACCTCTACCTAAGTAAGTAAGGTCTAAACATCTTTAATAACAAGAATAAATAAGCAATAGAGGAGACAGCCTGGCTGCTTGGAGAGGCCCTGACCACCAGCTCCCTAAAATAGAAAACCCTAAAGAGGATGACCAGCGCATCGGCCCTTTCTTTGCCACATCCTTTCTGCTCAGTGCCTCTTCCATTTGAATCGAGCTGTGGCCTTCTTCTGTCTCCCCGCACAGACCACAGTCCTCTCAAATATAGCACCGTCTCCACTCTGCATCTACTCAGATGGATCCTGTGACATAGAACGAATATTCTAAAATGTTATAAAGCTCACAATAGAGTTACAATTCTGTTTCCATAATTACAAAGATTATGTTTAAAGCATTTCTGATTATGGTGGGACGAATATATACTAGTCATAAAAGTTAGACTAAAGGTCTAATAGACTAAAATATAGTTGTATAGAATGTTGAGAATGTAAATATACATACATATATATGTCTCATTTTTTCTAAAAAAATAAGCTACAGAAACAATACCACACATCCAAATGGTTAGTCCCTGCTCTTTTCCTAGACTGCACAAGATTCTATAAGTACGTTGCCATGTAGATGACTCCATATAATATCTACATGGAGTAACAAGTACACTTCACCCTTGAGTAATTGTGTTGTTCAAAGAACAGCAAAGACTTTGATCACCTTTTCCATCATGGTTACTAAATACAGAAGTGTATGTTGATTGCCACCATGAAAACCATCGGGTCTTCTACAGCAGGACTCTAGGTCTCCTGTTAGTGTCAAGTGGCACTGGAGAGTGGCACTCTCAAGCACATAGCAGGCACACATTCTTCTGGGTTATGGCAAAGGCCGATCCTCTCTTTTCTCCCCGTCTGTAAATTTGGTGGAAAACAGCGCTAACAGCCAGCCTGGGAGAATCCGCTGAGGTTCCACTTCCTTCTTCTTGTCACCATGGAGGAGGGGAGCCCTTCTTTGTGCTAGGGAAAGTGGAGAAAGGGAAGGAAGGGAAGACACAAGGGACCGGGCCCGACAACGCAGAAAATGCTGACATAAATTAATCAAACGAGGCATCTCACAGGATTGAATTAGTTCCTGATTGATGGCTGCGGCACCACGTCAGCCTGGCCATTTCTTTACTCTCGTCCGTTGTTGCCCCTGATTTATGTCAGCGTCTCAGTGCATTGGCTGACTAGGAGTCCTCAGGGGATGGATGGAAGAGAAAAGGGCTGTACCAGTGTTGCCGCCCGTGGTCCAATCTTCATTCCCACTCTCAGAGTGACGACTCATCTGTCAACATCACTATTTCCTTCATAAACTCAATGTCTGCGTTTTTAGGCTCTGTCCTATTCCTGTGAGGGCTGAGATGGTGAAACACTACACTACACTACACACATACACACACAGAGACACGCACATGCATATACACACAAACCCACACACATATGGACACATGTGTATATTTCTACTGTTTTAAAAGTGTGACTTCTTAGAAGTCCTTAAACTTTAACAGGGTGCCATTGTGTGACATTCTAGTGGGGGGGGTGTCCACACTGCCTTAGTTACTGTTCACTTCTGAGATGAGAGGCCCCTGGGGTGGCTATAAGATGACATGGTTTAAAAGCTGATGTCTTCCTGTCTTGTAGAACTAATTTGCTACTGAAGCATTTCTTTATAGGAAAAACATTGCTGGGTCATTTTGTTGCTCATTCTGAATGTCTGTCTGAATCCCGGTGGATGTTTGTATCTGTTTTTTGTTTGTTTGTTTGCTTGTTTGTTTTTCAAGCTCTTATTACATGTTGCATTCAAGGTCTGGTATTCCTGTCTGTAATTTCATAGCAGAACTCTCAGTCTTTGAGGGTTTTATGCTCTGTGGGGGAAAGACAGGCATTAAATATATTATCAGAGGAATAACCCTGTGATTATAGATGTAGCAGTTCTGGTAAGTGATTCAAAGTAGAGTTTAACTTTCAGGAAAACATGGAAGCAGTTACCAACTTGGGAGATGCTATGATCATTTTTAAATGCATTAACTATAGGCAGCTTTGGGTACTGTGTTTGTATATATGTGTACAAGTCCATGAAGAGATTAGGGGTTAATGTCAGATGTTAGTCTTCAGTGATTCACAGAGACATCACTAAAGACACAGGACTTCTCATTCCCCTGGAAGTTAAGTAAGCTAGGCTGGCTGGCCACAGAACCCTAGCAACCTGCCTTCCAGGGTCTAGGATTACAGTGCCTGGCTCCTTTGCTTGTTCACATGGATTCTGAGGACTGGACTCAGGACCTCATGCTTGCAAGGCTGGTGCTTTCTTAACTGACCTACCATCCCAACCTCGTTTAATTTTTAAGCATGGATGTTGTTGTCCCAATATGACTAATGTTGCTTGAAAGCATGGTGAAGTGGAAGATGAAAGTTCATGAGTAACACGATCAGTCCAGAATTGTGTAAATGGTGTTTGGTTATCAACACATGAAACTCTTCTGGAAAAAAATGTTATAATTTCTAAACCTATATCATAGGATAGGTTAGAATTCACTTCTCTCATCTCTAAATAGTTATTAAAGCTGAATGGAATACTCATCAAATATGTTTAACACAATCAATGGTGTCTCATAAGTATTTGGTAATCATGTTGATTTATTGATACCCAGCCAGATCTTTCTGTGTTTAGAGCCATATGTTACTCATCTGATGCAGAGACCTCAAATCAGAGTTGAAAACATTGGACTGCTTGCCCCCTCACTCAAATATGTTTTCCTTACTTCTTTCACAATATGGCTGAGTACCTACCACTACACACCCAGGTGCCCAATAGCCCAGGAAAGTCTCCCAGGTTTTCACACTTCCTTTACTCTTCCCACCGTGTCGGGCTCTGTCTCCTTGGAGCCCGTGCCATCTAGTTTTCTGCTTGAAGCACTCCACCTTTTCTTATTCCTGCTGTGTATCCCTTCAGGCCTCACCATGCAACCAATGTTTAACCCTGCACACTTTTCTTCTGAGCATGCCATCATGTCTTGCTTTCTCCACACCATAGCACTTAGCATATGGCATTGTAAATAAGCCTTTATTTTTGAGCGTTGATCCACCCTTTCCACAATTCAGTCACTCATATTCATTCCTCTTAGGTCTCCAGCCAACCCCTTCCCAAGCTGGAAGAGTAGGCCAATGGTACTGCACTTGCTGAATAAATGAAATGTTTCTTCAAAGCCAATTCCAGTGGAGAAGAATTTTTACAACAATCCTAAGAGTCCTTCAAATTAAAGAAGAGAAATTCTCCCAAAGGAGTTCAAAGCATTGACATTTATGTGCTATTTCCACACAAGGGACTTTGCTGTGCATTCAAATGACAGACTACCGTGACTAATTTTGCAGAAGGAGACCAACGTTAAATCAATTTCCATGAATTTTCCAGGAGTCAGGGCATAATCAGGGTGTATGATAGTCACTAGGCTCTCGCCCTCAGCATTGCTCCTCATCTCTTCCCTCTCTAGGGTTGCTCTTCCACACCGAGAAAAGAGCAAAGATTGTTCTAATCTCCTGTCCTTGGCTATTTCTTTGACATATTTTGAGGATTTCAGTGCTAAGGAGAACTTTGAGTGCCTTGACCTCTTTTCCTAGGAGACCAGATAGTCAGAAGAATTCTTCGATGAAACTTTGAGCAAAGACAAGCAGTCTTAGATCTTGGCCGTGAAATTTTCCCTAGACAGTTGAGCATCAGACACAAGAGCAAACAGTGAGGTCTGGGGGATATTGATCTTTCCTCTCAGCTACAGCATTTTTCTCATCCCCCTGGAATCCAGGGTGGGGGGGATGAAACATGAGATTTGAAAAACTAAAAATACTGGAAGTGACAGGCTAGTCTGGCATCCTGGGTTATGAGAGAATGCCAATAGGGTGGAGACCAATGGAACCTCCTCTCGCCCTTCAGAGGTCGCCAACTGAACTTTAAGACCGGGAAGCAGATCTAGGTAAATAATAGGTATTAGGAGTGGCAAGATAAGAGCCTTTCGGGAAAGAGGGCTAGCAGAGCATCAAGGCGCCAATCTGACAGGATAATGGAAGACAGAGATAATGGCCCACCTGGAAATACCTTCCTCAATCGCTCTCTGGGGAACAGAACAGGGAATGTAGACAGGTGGAAAATGGGCATTCGGATGACCGACCCATAAGTGAAGCAATGAGATATGCAGTTGTCCTGCTCCCTGAAAAACTCATCAGACCTTTATCTGAGAATGGCTTCACTTCTGCTGAGCTCTCCATCATCCATCCAGAGCCCCTGGCCCACAGTTATATTACAAAACAGGTTTGAGGAACACATACCTGATGCTGGGTGTTGCAATGAGAAGGCTGCTTTTTTTTCCCTTCCGCTCCACTAGCTTAGCCCCGAAATAACCACACAGAAACTATACTAATTAAAACATTATTTTTTTTAATTATGCATGGCCATTAGCTCTAACTTCTTACTGCCTAACTCATACATCTTAGTTTAACCCATTTCTATTAATTTGAATATCACCACGTGGCAGTGGCTTACCGCATAAAATCCATGGCATGTCTCCAACTCCACCCTTCTTTCTCCCAGCATTCAGTTCTGTCTTTCCTGCCTACCTAAGTTTTGCCCTATCAACAGGCCCCAAGCAATTTCTTTATTAACCAATAAAAGCAACACAAAGACAGAAGGACCTCCTACACAAGCTGGGGAACTCCTTTTCCTCTATGGTTTGCTATCTGAAATTAGCTTTAAATTAAACACTTGTTTCAATCAAGGGACCAAGAAGCATGATTCTTGTAGCACGTATTTATTTCTCTTGTAGCACGTATTTACTTATTTCTCATTGAGCTCTCCAGCCTGCCCACTGAGCTGGATTTTTCTGTTTTAGCAACTGAGTGTCCAAGTGAATTATTCTCAGCACTCTTCCTGGAATTTCGCTAGCTCCATTTAGAGTTCACGCCTTCCCCGGGTGTTCATTATTTTTAATCTTAGGAAGTTTTGACTTCTTACATTCCTAGCTCATAGCTTCACTGGCAACAGAAAGTCTGTGGTGAGCCTGTGTTTGCGGTTTCATTCCTCAGATATTGAATCCTGGATTACAGGCTCTGTCTCACTGAGCAGATGGCCTGCTCTCCATCCACACACTTCCCATGGACCTTTCCTGATTTGCAAACTCATTACTCGATCCAGTTTCCTAAAAAGTCACAGCGTTTTCTGATCTGTGTTTCATGTCGTCTACCAAACACCTCTACCCACAATGAGTGCAGGTCACTCTAACTGCATGCATGTCTGAGCATAACATTTTTGCTTGAGTTCAATGATTCCACCTCAGTTCTCCATGGATCATGGACACCACCTCTGGCCAGGTTCTCAAGCTACACATGTGGGAGACAGATTTCATCTGTTCCTTTGGTGCCCATGTCCCATGCCCTCTGCTTCTCTTTCTGCTGTTTCCAGAGTGATCTTTAAAATCCGACTTCAGTTTTGATGAGATCTAAGCACAAAAAAACAGACTATAACCCAATATGGTCCCCTGGTTGTCTGCATATGTTCTTTCAAACATGAGTATATATTACATGTGTATGTATATATATATATATATACATATATATATTATGTATCTGGACATGAAGTGTTACATGTTACATTGCATCCTTTTGACCTTTAATTTGGCTAGATGTCACAAGAATTAGATATCTGATTTCAAACCTAATGTGTTGAGGGTCTAAGGGTGTGGTGCCATTAGAAATTGCCTTCCTGCATTAAGTGTGAGTCTCCAAAGCCAACCCCAGCAACTAGAAACAAACAGCATCAAAATTCATAATAATGACTAAACATTTGATCTTTGAAACTAACGCCAACTAATTCTTCTCATAATGATCTCCTACTTCAGAAACTAGCATCGCTGTATTGTTCGGCTGTTACTTGAGTTTCTAAATCCCTCTCTCATATGCAATCCTCTTGGTTATGTCTCCCAACACATTCTGAGTCCATCTGTCTTTCTCCATTTCTGCTGCTATCAGAATCCAGATACAAATATGCCCTGGAGTATAACAAGTAGCTTTTTCAGCTTCGGCTTTTCCATTTTTCACTCTGCAGCTTCTAAAAGATCCATCCGCTGTGACATGCCAGCATGTCATTCTGCATGCTGAAACCTAGTGATCAGAGCCTTCAGTCACATTTCAAATGAAGTCATATCTTTCCCAGTCACCTCCTGTGCCCTCTTGTCTCAGGAGCGTCTACTTCTTTCATCTTCTTCTTCACCTTCAGCTGCCTTCACCCTTCTTCTTCTTTAGTTTTTTTAAAGATTTATTTATTTATTATGTACACAGTGTTCAGCCATGTACGCCTGCAGGCCAGAAGAGGGCACCAGATCTCATTACAG
>LOEQ01013369.1:33102-44399 GCA_001685075.1 Bramus lutescens | reverse complement strand
ACATGTGCTCAACTATGTTCATAGCAGCATTGTTTGTCATAGCCAGAGCCTGGAAACAACCTAAATTTTCCTCTACCAATGAATGGGTAAGGAAAATGTGCTACATTTACACAATGGAGTACTACACAGCAGAAAAAGAAATAATGATATCTTGAAATGTGCAGGCAAATGGATGGAGCTAGAAAACATCATACTGAGTGAGGTAACCCAGACCCAGAAAGACAATTATCATATATACTAACTCATAAGTGGTCTTTAAACATAAATCAAAGAAAACCAGCCTACAGATCACAATCCCAGAAAACTTAGACAACAATGAGGACCGTAAAAGAGACCTACATGCATCTAATCTACATGGGACGTAGAAAAAGACAAGATCTCCTTAGTAAATTGGGAACATGGGGACCATGGGAGAGGGTTGAAGGGGAGGAGAGAGTCAAGGAGATGAGCAGAGAAAAATATAGCTCAATAAAATCAATTAAAAAACAATATTCCACAATGGAGGGAAAATAAAGAATGTAGTTTAGTTTGAAACATACAATGGGAAAATACCTGGAATTATTTTATGCTAATTTTGTACATTTGAAGTATCTCTCTTGTAACTAGGATTACACTATAGCTCTGGCTGAGGTCCTGTTCAAACCTGGATTTTCCTTTTGCTTCCTGGTGTTGCTAGCCAACTCTCCACTTTCCCTCTCTTCTCCCTCCTCCCCATCTTCTCCCTCCTCCTGATTTTCCTTCTCCTTTTCCTCATTTCTTTTTCCCAATTTCTTTCTGAGCTCTCCATTGTATTAGTCAGGAATCTCTAGAGGAAGAGAATGGTTAGATGAATATATGCCATAAAATGGTATTTACTGGCTTGGTGTACACCAGACAGGCTATTGGGTAGCCCAACAATGGCCATCTGAATGTTGGAGAAGCTGAAAAGCCAGTGGCTGCTCAGTCCACAAGGCTGGGTGCCTCTGCAGTCCCTGTCTAGGTCTGAAGGCCTGGAGGATTCCTGGAGAGGAACTTTACTATGCTTTGAAGGCTAAGGAGCTGGGTTCAGACGACGACAGCGAAGGAAGAAGACAACCGCACCAAAGAGTAGACTCACTCACCAGCAAGAAGCAAAAGCAGCCAAACTGCACTCTTTTCTCTCTGATCACTTTCTCCCTGGGTCGTTGCTGGGAAGTGCCACCCACTCCAGGGGGAGAGTCTTCTCCAGAGTTAATCCTTTTTGGGAACACACTCACAGCCTCAGCCAGAGGTGTGCCTCTGGGTTTATTCGAGTTCTGGGAATGGTAGGAGTCAAGATGAACCACCATGTCCGTGTGTCACTGCAGAATCTCTGCTCCTCCGTGATTGCCTTTCTATCCCCAACATAGAGTTCTTGATTGTTTTCTTTTTTATCTGTAGCAGAGATAACTCAGTTATCTGCAGAGAAGTTAGCTGCAGAGAAGCCAGAAAATTTTGTGGTTTGTAAAAGGACATCCAGAAATCAGCTCTTGAACACGCAAGTTTCCTGCAGGGGATCTGGTGGTTCGAAGGCATAGTTTTCTTCAGTGTGTGTGTGTCTGTGTGTGTGTGTGTGTTACAAGGGAGTCATAATTTAGCAAATGTTTATTTTGCATGTTTTATTAAGTGCTTTGCACAAATACAACTTGCTCACGCTCGGCTACACTTTCATGAACAGGACTCAGAATTGGCTCCACTTAAAAAAAAAAGCCAGGAAGTGAAGAAGCTAAGTTAACTTCTTAGGAGTCAGCTTCTGAAAGGGGGCTCTTGTTTCAGGAATAGCAATGAGTGACAGAGAGTCAAAGGTTTTGTGGTCAATGAGTCTAGGTTCAAATCCTACTCATAAAGTGGGAATTATAATTTCTATTTTTTAGAGCTGCACCAATGTCCAAATCAGACAATCAATGCAAAGTATCCAGTACACAGTAGGTTCATAAGTGTTCCCATGTCCCTTTATGTCAGTACAGGCTACCTACAAGACAGTATGATTCATCATTTAAAACTTTGGAGGGGGCTGGCATGTAAGAGTTGAATAAATAAGGACTTGGGAGACATCTTAGTAAAACTCTTGCCTCACAAGCCTGAGGACTTGAATTCAGTCTCTAACTCCCTCACAAAAACAGATAATGGCATCATGTTCTTGTAATCCTAGAGTTGGGGAGAAGGAACGTGGAGCTAGGAGACTCCCTGAAAGCTCTCGATCAGCTGGGTAGGCCTGCTTAGTGAAGTCCCAGACCACTGAGAGACCCTGTTTCAGACCAAAAGATGGAAGGAACCTGAAGAATGAGGCTAGAGATTGTCCTCTGACCTCTACATGTATGCTGTGCTTGCATGTACTTGCACCCACATGTTTGTGCACACACACACACACACACACACACAAAAGAGTTGAATGACTGTTTGCAGAATGTGCTTGCCTAGATACCTGTGCCCTCAGAGGCCAGAAGAGGGCGTTAGATTCCCCAGGAACTTGATTACACATAGTTGTGAACCACCATGTGGGTTCTGGAACTGAACTGGATCTTTAGGAAGAGTATGTTCATAACTAGTAAACTGTTTCTCCAGAACCAGGGCTTTGATTTTTGAAAAGACATTTTACTTGTTTGTTTGTTTGTTTGTTCGCTCTCCTTCTCTCTGTGTGTCCATGGTGGGGAACGGCTATGTGGGTTTGGTTCTCTCGCTTCACCATATTTGTTCAGGAGATCAAACTCAGGTCACCAGACTTGGCGGCAAGGAACTTAACATACTAATCCACCCGATTTAAAAAAAAAAAACAAAAAAAACAAAACTGTAATTGCTGAACCTCAGAGGGAAATTTCCCTTGACTAACTGTTTCCTGGAGTGACTTCATCAGTATAAAGTCGCCAAGGTCTTATGAGGGCAGATGTTGGACTAGATGTCACAGTCTTGTTCTCTTGTGGTCTCAGCAGGAATGACATAGAAGCAGAGAGGTCTCTGGACTGCCTCTTGTTCCTAAGAAGTGATAAGTATTTTGGGTTACACAAGGGTCTTTCACCCCTTACCATTTTGGTGCTCACAAAGAGACAAAAATATAACTTTTTCTGGAGTCCAAAGTAAGGTCTAGAGGGGCCTAATTTCTGTGGAGATTACTCTCAAGGGGTTTTATATAATACAAGGTGTTGACATTAGCTTCTCCTCGAATCTCTCTGTCTTATTCTGATCCATTCTTCATATGGTTATCAAACTAAGCATTTCCCAACACAAATCTCAAGGTGTGACTATTCCATACTACTTATTAAATTTAAGATAAAAACAAAATAACATGGGCTAAGGAAATGGCTCAGTGGTTAAGGCATTTACTAATACAGGCAAGATGGCCAGAGTTCAAATCCCCAGCACTCCTATAAATCTTGGGTGGGCATGATGCTGGCAAGGGCTCCACAGAGCAAGCTGGCAAGCAAGGATTTGCAGTCTAACTTAGAAACAGCGTTTGAAAGGCAGGAAACTTTTTAAACTCAGATCTAATACCCCGGAGTTTGCTATCCCACCATCCTGACTCATGGAGTTTTATAATGGAGAAAGACCTCAGAGATAACCAATCTAAGCTCTTGCAGGCGTCTGCTTGAGTATAAAATTGTACACAGCTTAGGTTCCTCCAAACTCTTGTTTTATTCAGTTTGGTGTGATTTATAGACCAATTACAACCTGCCATGTGAAACAAACTATCACATTTAAATGAGTCAGCACTCTGATCAATCTGTGGCTCGTTTTTATGTAAGGAAATTGTATTTGTTTGTAACTATTTTACATTTGTAATATTTACTAATTCACATAGGAGTCCCTGGTGGCATTTTACTTCATAGAAAATGTGACAGGATTGCTTTTCTGTTACCTAAAGAGGTCTCAGGGCCAAATGGGTGCATACAGTGCAGCATAGACCACCTCGATCCTAAATTAAGATAAAATCCCTATTCTTCCATCTCTTTCTCTTATTTCTATACCACTGGTCCATCCCATTGTCTTGGACATATGAGGAGAGGTTGGTTTTAAGGCTTCTGTCTTCTGGTCCAGTCAGAGTGTCTCTGGCTCCCAAACCACTCAAGAGGAATAATTTGGGGTGGGAAAGAGGATATTATTGCTGAAATTGAGGGCTTCACCTAAACTTACTTTAGTGGGGGAGCCTAACTCCCAAGGGGAAAATAGCTACAAAGCCACTGCTGGGAGCTCAGAGGAAAATATTATGTTCTAACCTTTTAAAGATTAATCCAACTATTAAGAGGAGTCCCAACTGTATTTCCTTTAAGCCATAATCTGAAGGGCACAATGATTGAACCAAGACAGATGGAGTGCCCCAAGCAAATGTCATACCGTAGATTTACCTACCTACAAGACATTGGCATGGTTCGGGTCAGAGGTTAATTAAAGACATTGAAAGGTCATTTTGTGATTAGGTGAAGGCAGGCTTTTAATAGGGCATCAGGCTGCGCCACACTGACAGAAGATTTATGCCCAGTGTGATGACATCGCCACGAATCCTGCTGATAACAAGAGCCTCAATATTGGTCTGAACAGAATGATGAATGAAGCCCATATCGCTGCACACTGCTCATTGCCAGCCCTTTCACTCCTGGTGGCACTTAGCGGCATTTATTTACTGGGCTTTGGAGGTGTGGGACAGCATCCCGGTCCATCTAAACGTGCACTTGTGATAAAAAAAAAAGAGAGAGAGAGAGAGATAAGATTAGTTGTTTGAATAATTGCACAACTCTGCTTCCTGGATTATTTTCACCAGTGTCAACATTGTCCGCCCCCCCACCCCGCCATGTTCTTCCAGTGTGTGAGCAATTCAAGAAAATTAATTGTCTGAGGCAGAAGGTCAGAGGAAAAAAATTACCGATAAGCGTGAAACACACTATAAAACAGGGCCTTGCTGAGTCTTGCCTTCTGTAGCCCTCAATCTGTGAACAGAAGATAATGTAAAGAAAAAGACGTACACACCCCTGCCACACTTGGAGTTGCTGCTCTTGTTTGGATTTGATTAGGGCGAGGATCTAAAGAAGACCTGATATATGGGAAATAAATAAAAATTTGAAAAAAGCAACTTACACTATGGCTCAGCCGAAAGCAGAGAGAAGAAAAACTAAACCCCTGATGAATAACGTTTACTTTTCCACGAAACTCCTCTTCAACATGTTATGTATTTATCAAACCACCAGAGTGTAAATTCTATGAATAAGCCCCTATCATCTCACAGCCAGTAGACACCGTGGAAACCGCAGTGGCAGAAACTGCTGGAGCCCTGGAAAAGGCTGCTTTCTATAGAGTTGAGCAAGGCTACATCTGCAGTTTCACAGTGGGGGAAATGATCAAAATCTTTCTGCTTGAGCCACCAACCAGGGCCAGGCCAAGAGAAGATCACATCCCATCTAACCCCAAGGCAATTGTCACATTAATTCAGGAACAAAAGATGAAGAGTTCAGTAGAGATGGTTTGAAGCTGCATGGTACAAACAACCTTTGCCTACTAGCCAGTTCAAAGCTTTAGACTGACTGGACCAGATGGAAAAGACATGCCATCCTTACTTTCTCTTTTATAGAACTAGGGAGATATTATAACAATTTTGGGTAAATTTGTTCAAAAAATAATGACAAAGATCTGGACAAACGGCCACTGGCTCAGTGGCGAAGAGCATGGAGAACTCTTATAGAGGTCCTGCCCTCCATTCCCAGTGACGCCCACTTCTGGCTTCTTCAAGCACCTGTACCCACATGCACATATTTACACACAGATACAAACACACACCATTAAGAATAAATCTTTGGAAATGAGTAATAAAGGGCAAATCAATTAATTAGCAAGTTAGTGATAATCTGAATTGCTCTAGATGTGGCCAAGGATCTAAGAGTCTAGGTTGGCTGGCCACGGAATCCCAAGGATCTCCCTGTCTCTGCCTCCCCGGTGCTGGGACTAGAAGCATGTGCTGTCATGCTTTGCTTTTCCTTGTGTGTTCTGAGGATCCAATTCAGGTCCGCATGTTTGCACAGCAAGCACTTACCCAATGAGCCATCTCTCCAGCCTATGACCAAGGTAGTTCTTGTCTGTCTTCCATGATTCACAGTTTAAGTCAAGTTCTCAATCAGGAAGGCAGTCTTGTTTAAATGTCAGAATACTAATCTGTTTAGGTGACTCTCAAGGAATTGGGTTCTGGGGTGTAAACTATACTTCCTTTTAGAGATTGACCAGAGACTTTGGCACGATAAAAGGAACAGGAAGGATTGTTGCAAAGAAATCTTCTTCAGCTGTGTAACAAAAATTCATCCGATGTCTGACCACAGAGGCGTTTTTCCATGAAGCATTTATGAGCATCTCATGGAACTTATTTTGGAAAATGACTTACAGAAACAAATGTGAAAGGAAATATTGCTGATAGTTAATAGTTGTGGTTTCAAGTTAATAGAAAACATACACATGTTGAAAAGAATATTTTCATTAAAAAGAACCTCACAGAACTCAAGCTTGAAATAGTGATGCTTACATGTAATCCCAGTACTCAGGAGGAAGACATAGGATGATGAGAAAGAAGTTCAAGGCCAGCCTTGGCTGCATAGAGGATGTGAAGCCAGCCTGGGCTACTGATACTCTGTTTCAAAATAAACATGCAAGCATCAGCAAAAACCCAAAGGGCTTGTAAGGGTGTAAACACGGTGTATATTGAGCCTTTTTACTCATTGTAGCTGATGTCTATGTACCTGGTGTCTATTCTACCTCTTCCTTAATGCATCAAGTCATAGTAGAGGGTCAGGAAAATGCTAAGCCAGGAGAGAATTAACAAACACAAATTTCAAGTACCATAAAACCCCAAATTAGGGAGCAGGCTCTCTGATCGTGTTTTCGTCTTCTGCCTTCTTGTCATTTTTGTCGCTGGACTGGCTTTTCTGCCGTTCGGCCATAGCCTCTGGGAGCCTCTGTTGATGGAAAGCATGTAGATGAATGTCGGAGCTGCTCTTGGCAGGCAGGACTGAGCTGAGAGAGAAAACAAATGCACGGTGAACAGAAACGTAAACATCCCAATTCAGGCCAAACGCCCTCTCCCTGCAGAGGAGCAAAGCCGCAGTGAATTCCATTGACTTATCGGGAGGATTCTCTGGGAGAGTCCGTGAAATCTGACAGAAACAAGTCAGACATGACAATCTAATTAAATTGAATCATGTGTCTAAGAGAATCTGCCAGTGTCTCCTAGCATTTTCCTTTTATTCTTTAGAAATGTACACACACATTCCTGTGTACATACATGTGCATGCTGGCGTACATGCTTGTGTCATGTGGAGGCTGGGATCAACGAGGGGTGCTTTCCTAGGGATGCAGAGGACAGGGTCAATGTGGGGGTGTTTTTCTTATGATGTGGAGGCTGGGATTGATGTGGTATGCTTTCCTCATGATGTGGAGGCCAGGGTCAATGTGGGGTGCTTTTCTCAGTTGCTCTTATCATTATTTTTAAAGATTCATCTTAGTTTTAATTGTATGTTTCTGTCTGTGGGTGTGTATGTCACAGTGTGTGCGGGTGTCCTCAGAGACCAGAAGAGGGCATCAGATTTCCTGGAGGTGGAGTTGCAGGTAGTTATGAGCACCCAGTGAGGGTGCTGGCAACCAATCTTGGGTTCTCTGCAAGAGCAGTATATATACCCTTAACTACCGAGTCATCTCTCTAACCTCACCATGTTATTTTGAGACAGGTTCGGTGCTGGTGAGCTTGTCTCAGCTTGATACAGATATAAGCCATCTAGGAAGAGAAAATGCCAACTGAGGAAAATGCCTCCATAAGACTAGCTTGTAGGCAAGTCTGTGGGGGTATTTTCTACTGCAGATGGTGTCATTCCTGGGCAGGCTGTCCTGGGTTGTGTAAAAAAACAGGCCCAGCAAGCCATGGGAGCAAGATAGAACACCGCGTTCTTCCATGATTCAGTTACTGCTTCCAGGTTCCTGCCCTGAGTTCCTGCCTTGGCTTCCCCTTGATGATAGCCTGTAACACATAAGCCAAATAAACCATTTCCTCCAAAGATGGCTGTTGATCACAGTGTTTAAGCACAGCAATAGAAACCCTAACTAATACAGGGTTTTTGACTGTACCACAGGCTCACTAATTTGGCTAGACTAACTAGCCTGTGAACCCCAGGGATCCGCCTGTTCCCACTTCTCCCAGTGCTGGGATTACAAGCCACCATATCTGGTTCTTTTACATGCTAATTAGGGCTTGAATGTAGATCCTCATGTTTGTGCAGCAAGCAAGGTGTTTGGAAAGGGGTGGAACCTTTAGGAGACAGAGCCTTGCTGGAGGAAGCGAGCCACTAATAGAGGGTCTTGAGGCTTAATGCCTAGTGCTACTTCCTGCTCATCTTCTGCTTCCTGAGTGCTGATGTCATGTGACTAGCCAGCTCTGGCTCCTGCCAATGAGTCCATCCCCCCTTTCATCACAGACTGTGTTCTTCTGCAACTGTAAGCACAAATAAACTCTTTCTGCTTAAGTTGCTTTTTCAGCATATTCCATCACAGCAGCAGCAAAGTAACTAAGAGCTTATCAATTTTTTAAACCTCTTAGTTATAACTATAACCTTTTTCTTTCATAAAATTTCAGACACTAGGCAAAGAGCTTAATCTTTTTTTTTTACTAAATTATTTTGACTATAACAGAGAGCCTTATGCATGCTTGGTAGATGCTCAAACAATGAGTTACATTCCCAGCTCTCTGTTCCCTCTTCCCCTCTCTCTTCCTCTCTTGTTCATTCCCTTTCTTTTCTCTCTCTCTTTCCTTCTTTCCTTTCTTTCAATGCCTTTAATTTTGAAACCACTAAATTGGCCAAGCTGTTTAAAATCGCTTTGCAGACCAGGAAAATTTGAACATGTTCTTGCCTCAGTTTTCTGAATGCAAATGATTTTAAATATGAACCAGTGTTTCTTTAATTCTTCCACAGGAAATCTCATCTCCCCACCACCAGCATGACTAAGAGGAAGCCTGTAGTACCTCTCTGTCTTCCCCTATTGCAATAAATAGCTGAGAAGAAACCAGTGTCAGCTAAGCAGACGGGCAGTTATCTGGAAGGTCAATTTCTCTCTGTATGCCATTAAAAGCAAATGCTTTGGGACTGGAGAAATAGATTAGTGGTTAAGAATGCTTGCTGCTACTGTGAGGGACTAGAGCTTAGGTCCAGTCCCCACACCAAGACCCTCATAACCCCACCTGAAACTCCAGCTCCAGGAGATCCGATCCCCTCCTCTGCCCTCTGTGGGCACCTTGCATGCATGTACACACACACACACACACACACACAAACATCTAAAAGTAAATGCTTGCTTCCCATAATTGCCTAATATTTTAGGCAAAACCTTTCTCTCTTGCATGTCTTTTCCCTATGTTGAAAATAGATTTTTTCCCTTACACAATATTTTCTGATTACAGTTTCCCTTCTCTCCACGCATCCCAGTTCCTCCTTGTCTCACCTCCCATCTAGATCCACCTCCTTCCTGAATCTCCTTAGAAAACCAACAGGTGTCTAAAGAATAATAATAAAATAAAATAAGGTAGAACAAAAACTAGCACATTGGAATAAGGCAAAATAAACAGAAGGAAAAGAACCCAAGAAAACATACAAGAAAGAGATATAGATACAGAGACCCACTCATTCTCACACTCCAGAATCCCATAAAAAAAACCCCACGAAACTGGAAGCCATAATGTGTGTGCAAAGAATCTTTAGGGTTAAAAGAAAGAATAAAAAAGTACATAAATAAAATTAATTTTAAAATAAGATGAAAAGATCTCTGAGACAGTAATGTGAGACAAGGAACCTCCAAAGATGCCTTTGAATTCATTTTTTTTATTGCCATTGGCCATCTACTACTGGACATGCAACCTATCCTTAAGAATAGTTTGTTTCCCAAGGGAGACTCCTTTGGGAAAAACTAAATCTTCATTTGCAAGTGGTTATCAACTCTGGATGGGCATGGGGCATATGTGTCCTTCTTTCAGCTCTAGGACCCCATCTGGTACAGGCCTGTTCAGGTCCTGTACGTGTTGCTTCAGACTCTGTGCGTTCTTATGTATGTCAATCCTGTTGATTTAAAGGACCTTGTTTTCTCAGTGTCCTTTATCCCCTTTGGCTCTTGCATTCTTTCTGCCTACTCTTCTGCAGGGTTCCCTGAGCTCTGAGGTGAGGTATTTAATGGAGACATCCAATTTAGGGCTGAATGTTCCAAGGTCTCTCACTCACTGCATAATGTCTGGCTATGGGTCTCTATATTTGTTCTCATCTGCTACTGAGGAAGTTTCTTTGATGATGGCCAAGCAAGGCACTTGCTTCCTTTGCAAGAGTGTATGTATGTTTTTAATTTGAGGCAAATCTGCTGTGTCCTCAACATAGCAGCCATAGACATGCCACTGATGGCTATTTAGATGGGATCCACAGAGCAGCCACAGACATGCCCCTGATGGCTGTTTTTGTTTGTTTGTTTTTGTTTTTCGAGACAAGGTTTCACTGTAGTTTTAGAGCCTGTCCTGGAACTAGCTCTTGTAGACCAGGCCGGCCTCGAACTCACAGATATCCATCTGCCTCTGCCTTCCGAGTGCTGGGATTAAAGGCGTGTGCCACCACCACCCGGCTTACTGATGGTTATTTAGATGGGATCATCCCCTACTTGGTTTTGAAGTTAGAATTCTACTCCCTAAGGATATTCAGACTGTTTGGTATCACATTCATCATAGTTTCACATTTTGTAGTGTGAAAAAGAAAACTTTGGAGATTTTTTTTTGTAGGTATTTCTTCTGAGTACAATACAATCAGAGTCATAGAGAAGAGATTGCTGCCAGGAACAACAGAGACAGTACAAAGATAACTAGGATGTAGTCACAGTGACAAAGCTTACAACATTCCCTCATAGACACAGGTGGAGGGGGAGAGGGTCTCTAGTTCACCGGAGATGCTACCCACCTCCCTGACTGCTTTCTAGCTCCACCTGGTCTTCCAGAAGTGCTAGAGTATATAAGAAGTAAAAGGTGGATCGGGGAGGGAAACTCCAAAGATGTTACTACTGTGAGAACTCAGTCACCCGTGCGTCTGTAAGCCATCCCTCAGTCAGTGAGCTCATCAGTTAATCATGCTGGACTTGTTTGGAGTTGTTTCTTTGGTCTGTTGTGGCCCTGTCAGGGGTGAATAGATGCTTCCTTACGTCTCCTCAAGAATTTAAGAGATTCTAAACATTAAGAACATTGTTAAGACTTTAACAGCTGTGCATACAAGTGAAGTGTGTGTGTATGTGTGTGTGTGTGTGTGTGTGTGTGTGTGTGT